>JACBWW010000014.1:5964003-6069702 GCA_020086605.1 Lanius collurio | reverse complement strand
GCCATCCCAAGCTGCTGGAGCCCTCCTCAGCCGGCTATCCCAAGCTGCTGTAGGTGTGGGAGTCGCTGCTCCTGACTCAGACCATAGGTGGCTTTTTGGATTGGTCACAGACATCACTGAGCAGCCTTTGTGCCGGGGTTCCTCAGCAGGTTGCACTTTGGGAACCCCTGCGGGGGCAGGTGGCAGAAGATGGTTTTGTGATTCCAGCGGGATTGCAGAGACTGCTGCAGGGGCCACTTCAGTTGTGACCTCTGAAGTCTGAGACCCAAGAGCTTCTACCATTTCTCTTCCCCTCTCCACGCAATTTTTTACCTGGCTTCTTTGAGCTACCTTTGGGTAACAGAGCTGACCTGTCTCCTCCCATCTGATTTGATTAAAATGTTTCTACAGCTATTTTAGATATTAATCATGAATGAAAAAAGGGGACTGTCCTACTTATCACTATCCATCTTGGAAGGCATTTGTTACAAATGGCTCAGTGATCAAAGCAGCACAACCCTGAATGTAAATAGCAGCAGAGGGAGAGCTCCTGAGTGAAAAGCAAGCAATAATTGCACAAGGTCAAGAGTGGTTTGTATGATGAACAAGGAAGATAAAACATCTGCAGTCAAATCGTGATTCTTGTAAGCAAGGAGGCTTTGGATTTGAACATCTTGTGTTTTTAAGTGGGAAGGAATTGCAGGGAAGGAAGCAATGAATCGGTTTCTCCCTTCTGCTTACCTGGAGATGACTTAGACCTGATATTGTCAGCACATGCACAGTGTCTGCACCACGGGCCTATCTGTGTCACCAGCTGATCTGCAGGTTTACAGACCTCGGTCACCACAGTACTGAGGTGTTCCTTCAAGTCAGCCTTCTGAAGTTAAGTGCACAGTCTGTCCCAGGGCTCATTTCAGGAGCTGAGGGGAAAAGGAAAGGTGAGATTGTGTCTTCTGTCTTCTTGTTGGGATTTCTTGCCTGTTCTAGCCTCCCCCTCTTCCCCCCCATTTTACTGTGGCAGACGAGACCCTTATTCAGAACTTGAACTACTCCCCTCCTAAAGATGTTAATAACGAAATGAAATTCAGTCATCTCCATTACTGCTTGAAATTTTGAGGCAGGTTTCCTCTTCAGCTAGACTCCTATAAAATGCCTTGTCAGACACAATCTGTTTCATATGCACAGGGTTGTTCATTGATCATATTTACAGTGGGTTGAGTGCTGTTGTCCCAAAATGAGAATGACACCAGTGGGTGGCTAAGCTAAGACAGAAATCAGAGTCAATTTCTTGCTGAAAAATTGGAGTCTAGAAATTGTGGTCGAGTGTAAGGCTGTGTCCCTGCCAAGCAGCAGTTGTGCTAGAATCAGTGTTGTCACAGCCCCAGCTATTCTTGATGAATAGTGTGCAAATTGGCTGCCTAATTATACATGTGTTAGTGTGCGCATAAAAATTGCATGTTGACATATGGATTCAGCTACCTAAGCACTGTTTCAGCTGCATATCCATTTATACTTTTTATGCATTATTTGTGTCCAGGGAAGTATATGTATCAGGCTCTTGAGCTGGAAACAGGAGAAATAGGGAATAGTTTTTCTGTCCAGTGTACAATTCTACTCTTCTGATAGAAATCAAATTAAATAAGGAAGATCTATTTTCTTGTTTTTAAAACTGTGTTTTCATTGCCCTTGATGTAAAATAAATACATATGTAATTCTCCAGATATGCTGCTTATCCTTAGCAAAAACCATGCTGTCACAAAGCTTTTGTGGGGAACAACTCATAAATTGAACTGGGTTCTGTGGGAGTAGCAGTTAAGCATTTATCACATTTAATTTGAATAATAAATATAAAACATGAAAATACATTCTTGTGGCTGTTTGAAAGATAGTCCCTTTTTTCATATTAAAATGAGATTCAGACAAGAGTAAAAACTTGAGAAATAAACTCTGCTTTCTCAGATCCTTGATGATTTTGCGAAAACGAGGCCTGAGGGATGACCACATTTTTCAAAAGTGTCTGTCCTGGAAGTATAATTAGCAAATAGTTATCTGCCTGTAACTCTTTGCCTCTGGGTTTCTGAAAGCTCAGATGTTCCTTGGGTACCAATTCTAAGGGAGACGGGTTGTGGAGGGTTTACTGCTCTTTAAGACATGCGTATGTTTGTTTGGCAGCTCTGCAAGGAATTGCTAGAGAGTGGGGGAAAAAAAGAAAATTAAACCTTATTGACTGATCAGACCACCAAGCTTGCAAGATCATATATTTAAATACATACTTTGAAGAACAGAGACAGCTAGAACACATGGAGGTTTTGTACCTTGTACTTGGATAGCAGTATCAGCAATTTTGAATCGACTTTCTTGAGGGTTTGAGTTCACTTATGTTTTACTTGAGAGTCTTTCATGCATCTCAGACTCTATGGTCACGTGACTGATGTGTGACCTACACCATAAAAATTCTGTGAAAATAAATTCAGATTGCCATCTTGAGCTGGGGAAATTCTGCAGACTAGAATTGCTATGAGATTTGCATTTCATAGTCTGCCACGTGTAGTCTGTCTTTTTTTGAAGGTCTCCACCAAAGTTTCGTGCATCTGAGAACACCAGGTGACAGTCGTGTCACTGAGCCAGCCCTGGATGAGGACCTGTCATGACAGGCAACTGTGCAAACACAGCATGAAGTAAAATAGACCTTTCCTCAGTGATGTTGCAGTTTCTCTTTGCCATAACTGGCAAGGATGGCAGGGATGTTGCACATGTTAGTCCTTTTCTGCCTTTTACTTTAGCAGGTACTGAGGTGGGCAGCTTCTTGAGAAAAATACTTGGAGCCTTTCTTAACTTTTCAGTGGTGGTCATGAATAGATTTTAAAGCTTTAGGATGCTCAAGTGACAAGAGAGTTTAGCTTGTTTCTTATTTATAGATTTCCATATGTGTGAATGTAGCACTTCCTGACGCATATGAAAAGAGGCTTCCTGCCCAGGAGGGACTGTCACCTTTCTTGACCTCTTCTTTTTTTAATATGTGCTCATCACATCTTGTGCCCTGGATTTAAACAAAAAGCAGTGTGCTTGATCAGGCAGTTTCTGGCTGATGAGCTCTCCTGCAAAATGTCTGGAGTAAAGCTACCTGAGTCATATCTTACAATTAAATTCATGTAGTACAGTACATTCAAATTAGCTTCATCTTTGCTGCTGCTTTACCTATGGGCTGTAAAGGAATGCGGGGCTGCCTCTCCCCTGAAATCCCAGGGGGATGGACCCTGCAGGGTACGGGTCTGTCCCTGTCCCCGTGCCACGTGTGCCCCATACCTGTTCCTGATTAAGTGGTTTGGGGTGCCCGGGCCCAGGAAGAGAGCAGGGTCCCATGACTGGGGTCTGCCTGGGAACTCCAGCCATGCGGCTGGAGGAATAAATCATCCCTGAACATCTACAAAAATATCACTTCATTTTTCCTTCCAAGTCCATCACTGTCTTACTCAGGTTGTAAGGATTCCCCTCACTACAACACAGGAACATGAGTTTGGTTTTCAGTGGAAAAGAGGAGTGAAACTGCTTCCACAGAATTCTTTTCTCCCATCCTCTTAATTTTATGTTGTTGCCAGAACTAGTGGCTGTAGCCCTGGTGAGGCTGTGGAGGCTGGTACAGTCATCACTGCTGTGAGTTTAGAGCAGGGCAAAGCAGCCCCATGTTTGGGATTTGGCATCTGGTGGAATTGACTCCTTGGCATCCCTTGTCTTCAATGGAGCTGGGAAGGGAAGGCAATGGGTAGGGAAAGCAGAGGTTCTTCTGGAGGTTTAACCATAAACCAGCCTCTCGTTTATTCCTGGGTAGGGTCTTGATTAATTCCAGCAGGAGAAAGCTGGAGAGGGCAGAACTACTTAATTCTTATCAGTTTGCAAACATCATGTAGTGCAAATGCGGATTGGAGCCGGTGAACTTCTCTGCTCAGCCGATAACCTGCCAGTATTGCTGCGGCTGCCTTAGATGTGCAGGCAGCGCATTTCTATCCAACTAGATGCCTTTGGCTTGGACCTTTTGGGTTTTATAACCAGGAAAGGCTGCAACATTAATCTTAATTAAAGGGAGATGATGATTTATTCAGCTGGGCTGACTGGTGTGCTTGTATGCACAATGCCTTTCCCAGTGGATTTTGGGCTGAAGCATAGGAGCACGGGGTACTACTGTTGTAAAACTGCAGGAAAATGAGTAACATGTATTGATCTGATACCTGGAGAGGAGCTGGGCAATGAAGCAGTGGATATATGCAATGTGACATGCACCTCCCTCCAAGCGCCTGCTGTTCCACCAGCGCAGTGAGTTTTCTGTTAGTGGCAACACCGGCAGGGCAATAGTTAAACCTGTCATTGTTTTCAGAATCCAGTTTTTCAAGAGGTTTACAGCTCTGCCATTATAAGGAAAGAAAGAAAGAAGGAAAGAAAGTTAGTTTACTGAAATTGGCAAAACAGCCTTTCTAGCTGGAAAAGACACGGAATGTCTGTACTTAAAGCCATAAGATGGTGTGGGTTGTGAGGGAGCTGAAAGATCATCTTGTTCTAACACCCCTCTTCTGAGCTACTGGTAAGCACTGTAAACAAAGTTTACAGTATCATTTAGTGTCTTGTTGAAAGTGGCTTTTGTGGGGTTTTTTAGTCCAATTACTTCTTTTTGATAGAGAGTCGTAGACTAGAGTATCCTTAATTGAGTCCATTTTTTTAAACCAAACAAGCAACCTGTAGTTTCAATTTTTCTCTGTGTTTAGCCTTAGTTTCAGTTAAGCTTAGTTTTTGTCTTCTGTAATTCAAGGCATAAATAAAACTATAAGACACTTGAATAGTTACAAAAACTGATGTGAAGGGAAAAGTTTTTTAAAAAGTACTTATCAGTAAAGAGATCTGCCCATAATTTGGATTAATTTCTCCTGTGCAGCACCTGATTGTGATGGTTTTGGGCAGGACTTTTCATGTCTGTGTCACCTCACTTAGCACAACTATATTTGCCTGCTTTGATTGGCAGCACCATGTACTCATCTCAGAAAATACACAAATGATTCACACACATCAACCTGGAGTAGGAAGGCTGAGCTCTGGACATCTGCATTTAGCAGAATGTGAGTCTTTCAGTTGAATTAAAGCATCAAGGACATTTATGCTGAAGGTAGAGGCTGACTCGCAAATGTGCTCACGTCCTGCTCTCGATTTGACCAGCTGGTCAGCAGGGCCCAGTGCTTGGAATCCTGCTTTATGTTACATGTGTCTTTTCTAGTAACTTCTAAGTTCTCAAACGTCCTGGTGGTTTTGAGGATGATCTCCATCTTGGTTCAGCTTCTCTCCCTTACCTCATGTGTCCCTGTATTTCCCTCGTGCCCTTCTCTTCTCCACATGTAAAGACTTCTGGAATTTTTACAGTCTGTTTGATAGGTGCAGGGTTTTGTTTCTGTGCCTCAGTGACTATGGTTCTTGTAAACAGCTGAATTTGAATGAAGTGTGTGCCTGGGGCTGTGTATCCTGACTTCGTTGGCTTAGTCCCTCCTTTAAATGCTGCATGATGTAATGCATGAGATGCAAGAACAGCCTTTTACTTCTTCACATCCACTGTGGACACATTTTCCAGCCTGGTTGGAGTGAGGCACGATCAAAATCAGTTCTGTAATTAAGGAAATGTTGAACTTCTTCTGTGTGTTAGGCAAATGAGCTAAAGCTTTTAGCCAAGCGATTAAGTGTTAAGGTTTTACTGTAAGGTGAATGGAATCTAGACAATTTCTCCAGCTAAGCTTGCCATAATCATTCCATTAGCCTGAATTCAGTACAGTGCAGAAGGGAAGCAGCATAGCCTGATGGATAAGGTTATTATTATATTATTATTATTGAAAATTATTGCAGTAAGAATAAGCAGTAAAGGCCCCAAATGAGGTTATAGTCATAATTTGATAGGATTTTTACTTTATGGCGGACAAACTCTGCTCTGGAACTGTTGTGATTTAAATAGACCAAAAGATGCAATGGAAAAGAACTTGTTTGCATAGATACAGAACTGAGATGCAGAGAGATTAAGTGCTGTGTCTTCCATGTGGCCAGTGGAAGCTGAACAAGTTGCTGCTGTGTGTGTGACACGGTGTGGGCACTGAGAAACATGAGCCCTGCTCCACTTTGGAAGGGTGGGTGGGAGAGGGCTGTACTTAGTGCTGTAATGCGGATGCTGGATTACTTGCATTTTCTGTTCTCGTTTCCTACATCTGCTCCCTGTCAGTGTGGGTTATTTTAACTTCATGGCTCTCACTGTCTTCCATAGGGTATCAAAGTACTGGATTGCATTTGCAGCATATTCTGAGATATAGGGACAGGAGTGCTCTCAAAGTGGCAATTTGCTGCTTCTCTTTTTAAAAGTATATCAAATGTTAAGAATAATAATAAGAATTTTTATCCCATTATCTGACTAGGGAAATAACTTTTAAAGGGGATGGCATCTTAAATAAAACTCTCTTTCTTCTTGTTGTGTTCATCTTTCCATTTAAGGGTACTTGTTAGGAATGGTATTGGCCCAGTTTCAATAACTCACATGCCTGGCATTTTTTCTTTTGGTTTTACTGATCAAATCAATGTGATAGCCTCTTTAAGGCAGCACATCTCAAGTTTACAAAAAAACATTATGGCAATTTGCAAAAGCCAGTTGTCTTTGTATTTGTGACTGATGTTTCTGGCTCTTTGTTTCCCTAGGCATTCTTACCAACATTCACATACTCATTGAAGGTGTCTCCACTCATAGAAAAAATAAGTGATCACAAGGATTTTAAGAAGCTTCTCAGGACACGGAATAACGTACTAGTGCTCTATTCCAAATCTGGTAAGTCTTTCTTTTTCTTTCTTTTTTTTTTTTTTTTTATATCACAGCTCTTTGTGCCAAGCAAGGTGTGTACCACAGGGCTCCTGTGTGGCTACAAGGGCTTCTTCAGGACTTATTCGGTGTCTTTTGTTTTAATTCAGAGGCTCCTGATGTTTCAAGATTGGAGTCATCTTAATTCAGCCTTCTTACTGCTCTGTCACATTGGCAAAAATGTACTTTATTCTGGCTTTGTCTCCAGAACTGGCTCCCTGAAATAAGAGCTTTCTGGTGTGTTTATCACAGTAGTTTGCAAGTTTCGATTTCCCGGTGACACTGAAAGGCTTAATGAATAGTTACAGTACTGAAATCAATTCATCTTTGCTTCTGACAGTTTTGAGTGTCCCATGGTTGTCTTTCAGCTTTAATTAACAAAATAACAAAATAAAAAAAAACTGTTGTGTAAGATGAAAAATGCTTCATTTCACATTTTGCCACCTGTCCCCTTGAATCTGTTTGTTGTCTCCTCTGTCATTCAGACTCACCTTTCTGGCTGTTTACTTACCTGTTTGCTCTTCCTTTGCTCTGTTCTACTCCTGCTGTACCTTTTCTCCTTTGTTGCCTTGTTTTTTTGGGCGGTGTTTTGTGTGACACCATGTAAAATGAAGAAACTGTCTTTAAACTTGATTCACAAGTGCAGAATGCTTTTGTGAATGTGGAAGGCATTGGAAAGAAAGAAATAAAATGTGTCACTAAGATATTTTTTCTTAGTGCTGGATAGTTTTTGTTGTTGCTTCCTCCTTCTTCCTGTAGGCTGGCAGGACAAGATAATGCCTGGTTTGGGTTTTGGATCCTCCTTTTCTGACCTGTTGCAAGGGTCTTGTGTCAATTAAACACGGTGGTGGTAGAATTGCTCTGGGTTTGTAGTGTATCAAATTGGAGCAGTATATGGTGACCAATATCCTTCTCCCCTTGCCCCCCCAGTATCAGAGAATTTTGCAGACAAAGATGTGCAGGTGCTGGAGTAATTAACTTTATTTCCTAAAGATATGCTTATTCTGAAACAGTTAAAATTATATACGTGGCTTATTTTTTTGTTAAAATACTTGTGTTTCGCTGTAGTGGGGAACTTTGAGTGCTTGAACTTGGTCAAATGGTTTTGTAGTAACTGGTTCAAAGTGAAAATCATAAAAGAGTTTCTAATGCTTTTTGATTTTTGAAAGGAACACTTTAGATAAAAAGACATCTGTATTATTCAGCTTCTTAAAGGGAAAATTTTCTTTTTACGCTTAATATTTTAAGTGGTGGTTGCTTTCATTTTTAGCAGCACAACCAGAACACTTCAGCTGTGACATTCATCTAATAAATGTTGCCCTATGGGCATTGTTCAAAAGCTATGTTATGGAGATTTCTTTTTTTCTGTTTTTGTTATTTAATTGGTTGGTTTTAGCAGTCTAAAGCATTGCATGCAGAGCTGACTGTGGAATTAATGTTTCTTCCTAGAACAGTGATCCTTGCACAAATAGAATTCTCTTGCTCAACTGTCACCCAGAAAGAAGAGAGGGGGAAAAAGCGATGGGCATTTGGAGGTGCAGTTTCAGTCCCAGATATACATCCCCCAGCTGTGATGAGATGTTGGCAGCTGGTCATACTGCTGGAACAAAGGCTTTGCTTCCCATCTGAGTAGAACTAGATGTCACTTTCTATTGCAAGCAGAAAATATGGTGGTTTTGGGAGGTGTCACAATTAGTGATGTTTAGTGCCCCCTACCAGCTGGGTATCCTGCCTGGGCTACTCAGCTACTGAGTCTGCTGGGACAAGTGGGTCACTGAATGCTTATTTTTAAAAGTGTATTTGTCAAACTGTTCCACTCTAAGTGTGTGCAAAGAATTCCCCCACCTATCCTAAGTCCTTGTGTTGGAAAGAAGTGGCAATTGCATGTTCTGGGTATAGGGGGTATGAGAGTTTCTTGAGAACTGATATTTGTGGGTTGGTGTCTCTGATGGCACCAGGCCCAAGCAAAGTCTGTCAAATACAAAAAGGCCGTTTCTGGCTCAGGAGGTTGTCGACGTGAAAACTGAGGGTTTAGAGATGGTTTGGTGGGGTATCCCTAAACACTGACTCTACTTGTCTACTCTGACATCTACAGGCCCTCACTTCCTCAATTGTTGGAGATGAGATACTGGTCTACAGAAGCATTCAGTCTCACCCAATATAGCCATTCTTACATTCAGTTACTTGAAGTAGTTGTGGAGATCTGGAAGAGGCTCTGGGTTTCTATTTTCTGTTTAGAGGAAGGAAGCAGTTCCTGTTAGATTTTTTGGGGGAATGGATACTTAATCTGTACTGCTATATTTTTATCTTCTGTTTATTTTTAATACCCTTTATAAGACTCTTTTAGGAATGGTAGTATTTTGCAAAATCTACACATGTGGCATGGTATTATAGAAATCTCTTTTGGGTATAATACAGCCAGTACTTCAAAGGACCTTTTCCAGGTACTGCTCATGACTGTTGGTTTGGGTATCTCCCAGAGTTATGAGAATAAAGTCTGTTGTTTTCTGTGTATAGCTGGGGTAAAATTAGGGAGGAAGAGATGCTGAATTGACTTTCCCTTTCAGCTGGTGAAAGTCCTAAATGAAATTGCTCTGATTAGCAGGTAGTGGTACAAACTGGTTCATGCCCAGCCACAGGGAAAAAGGCAGTGTGGGGATGGAAGCTGTAGGAGAGGACACAGCTCCATAAATGTAGCTCAGGGAGCGTGTCTGGAAATACCAATTTCAGTGTGTTGATTAAGGGGGTAGAGGAAAGGAGCCACCCAGCTTCACCTGCAGCCAGCTTTCCTTCTAGTTTACAGAAGATTTTACTGTTCCCTGTTATACTGGTTTATTCAAATGAGACAAAATGTTCTTTGAGTGCTTCAGAACACAGAAATGCAACATTATGTTGTTTTATGTGGAGTAGTCATGCTGTTGTTAATTTAATTTTATTATTTAATTTTGTCTTCCAGCCGCTGCTGCTGAAAGCTCGCTCAGGTTACTGTCCAGCGTGGCCCAGGAGGTGAAAGGACGAGGTACTATAAGCTGGATAGACTGTGGGTACGTGTCATGCTCTTTTCCTTCTTATTTTCCCTTTCCCCCTTCTGGCTTTTATTTCTGTCTTAGCTTTTTTGATGGTTCTGAAACTTTTTGCCTTTAACTGGACCCACATAATTCTGTGCAGTTTCTTCTGTAGGGAGCCTGTATCTTACCATCTTCTCTTCCTTTGAATGAGTGGAGGGGAATAATTTTTTTCCTTATGGCTGTTGTTACTTCTCTGACAGCACGTTTTTCAGCCTGAAACTGTAACCCCAGCTAACATTGCCTTTCATAGGGGACACACAGTATGCAAGCTTTTTTTCCACAAGCCAGGGGAGGAGGAATCCCACATGTTGTGCCTCAGCTGGAGTGCAGTGTAATTCTGCTCTGACAGCAAATGTTGTGTGAGCAGTAAGCTTGTTTGCTTGGTTTTGAATCATCCACCCATTTGTGTTTCTCAATAAAATGTGCTTTCTTTTAAACACCTTCCTCTATGCTGGTATAAGTTCCTGGCAATTTTTAATGTGAAGGCAGAGAAACTTGTTTTTGTAAGTGCTTGTGTGTGTGGGGAGGAATGAACAGGTGTGTACTTTCTGGTTTGCAGATGTGAAAATCTCTGCTGTGGTTCAACTCACTAACACGTTGCTTGTGGTTTTAGCTTGTGTACTGTAGTGCCTCTGCAGCTTTGAGAGCTTTGCCTACAGGTGGCAAGTTCTTCTTGCACTGCAGAGGAGCAGCTTGCTGCCTGCCTGTGCCTTGGGCTGGATTGCCATGGTACGAACAGATTGTACCCTGTGCACGAATGTCAGTCAGCTCTGCACTTCATGTGGCTCACTTAAAATTACACTTTTGAAACTAACCCCCATCCATCAAGCAGTGAACCAGAGTAAGTCACTGGTAAATGCAAGTTAACATGGGTTTGTGTTAGTTAACCTGCCCTGCTGTCCTCCTGGCACCAGGCAGGTATCTCTCCTGTGGCGTCCTCTGCCTTCTGTGTGCATTCTGCTGGGCTCGTCCAAGTGCTCACACTTTCATCTCTGCCCTACTGATGGGGACAGAATTCCAAGTCATTTGTTGGCAGAAGGCAGGGCTGTTCCTCAGAGATCAGTGAAGCCTGCACCAGTTGCCACCTGCTAAAAAGCCAGTGGCATACCTCTGAAATCCACAAAAACCAGTTTAATTTCTAACGAAAGCACTGATAAATAATTTTTTGTTGTCAACAATGAGGGCTAGCAAATAGGGTACTGAGCCGGCTCTTGGCTTCAGTTTCTAATCAGCTTCAGTTTCCAAGTATGGACTGGTTGCTATCTTTTTTTGTCTTTTGTTTTAGGCTACCTCTGTGTTAGGGGACTTACTGCCTACTCTGTGTGTGTGGCATCTGTATACAGATGCTGGATGATGAGGCTGTTCAGCTGACCCTTCAAAATGCTGCTGTAATACAGCTAAGCAATAACTCCCTTCAGGGTTTATTTTAGTTCTGGGTTGGAGAAGGAAAGATTCAGTGTTTAGGACTTCAGTTTGAAATCCAGAGTTTTGTCACTTAGTTCAACGGGTCAATCTCCGCTCCTGAGTTTGTAAGGAATGGTGATGGGAAGGGAAATGTATTGTTTGGTTTTGCTATAAAATAAACTTCAATTCATCAAACCCTAATATACTCTCATTTTCCAAATGGGACTTCCACACCAAGCTTTGTTATGAAAGTTACTTGCAAGAAATGTATTGTCAAGTCCCTGTCATGCAGTGCTTTAATACTTTTCATAGGAAGCTTGGTACTTGCAGTGCCTTTCCTCGCACCATGATAGGTGAGTTAATATCAGACAGTGAAGCAGCCTGGTGAAAGTTGTGCTGTAAGGGGTTGGAAGACCTGGGGATAGATTAGTAGGTCCCCAAAATTTTCTTTGATGCCAGTATTGCTCCAATCAGATTGTCCTTTGCTGAGTGACAGGCAGTGACTAGGATGTTGTAACATGGCAATAGGTCTAATTCTCTCTTTGAGGGTAAAGCAGATCTGCCTTTCATGTCTTATTTTGGAAGAACCTGGAAAAAATAGCTGGGCATTTCAGAGATGGACTTCTACCCCTTCTATCATTCCTGCTAAGGTATACCATAACAGAGTTTGTGAATGTGCCTCATGGGGCAAGGTGAGCTGGAAGACTGGCTTGTGGTAAAGGAGGTTTTGGTGGATGCAAAAAAAAAACCCTAAAGAAATAGTTTGACCCCCCAAACCAGGTTTTGTGGTCAATTTGCTTGTTAAGCTTTTGAAGCATTCTGAAATCAATCTAATAGTGTTGAGGTAACTTTTAAACAATTTTTTTGTTCATGAGAGGTTTCTTTCCTTTGCTTATTGCTTTTTTAAAAATTGTATACAGGTGGCTGCAAACCACTGCCCACCTCGTTGCAGTGGTAATACCAGAGGCTGCCTTAGTGCTGTCTCACAGAGGGCCACTTGTAGGGCCTGGACAGCTGAGTCCTACCGAGTGGCTCAAGCCATTCTCCTGCAGCAAGTATGACGGGAGGCTTATTTGCAAGTCTTCATGCTGAAACAAACAGCACACAGATGCAGGGATATTTACAGCACAGGCTCAATTTGTTTTACAAATACTGACAAGAAATGTCTTGTTTGGCAGCAATATTTAGCAGGAAATTTTGGCTTTGCTCTTCACATCCTGCTGTACTGGGCTTCTTTGCCTTCAGATCCAAGCATTGGCGAGGCTGGCATACATGCAGAGTTGTGGTTTGTGTCCCTGCTTCCCTGTGGCGATGATGGCAGTCCTTTTCTTTCCTTTTTCTTTACTGACAGTGCTTTTTTTGTTTCTTGTCATTCTCCTTCTCCTTGTTTTCAGGAGTCGGCAAGAACATTCTGCTGCACAGATGGAGATCAGTGTGGATTGCTGAGTCTCAGCAGCACATTCTGTATTTCATGCAGTGGAGGGGAGTGTGCAAGTTTGTGGCTAGAAGTGGACTTCCTGAGTTTGCATGGAAACCGTGCTCCTTGGCCTTGGCTTCTGTTGTATCTGAGGTATAAGACAGAGATCAGCTTTTCAGTTACAGGTTCAGTGGTCTCAGGGAGAGAGGGAAGTTTGTTTTTCAGCGTGATGTAGGGAAATACTTGGTTTCTTACTGAGACAGTGTGGTTTAGAGGAAGTTGCCACTTAGTTTGTCACTTTGAGGCAGGGTAATAAAGATCCCCAGAGTGCTGGGGCTTGGGAGGTGTAAGACTGGGAATGCTGTGTGCCTGCCTTTCCTGCACAGCTGGGCTCACTTGTGCCAAGTGCTGTGCTGGAGTGGGGCTGTGTGACCCCCTGCGTGTGGCACTGTAGATAAGGTCCTCATTCGGGAGAGCTCAGTTCCTGCAGGCATCTCCTTCTAGAGATGGAGGGGCAGCTCCAGAGTTGCTCATGGCATTGAAGTGGTCCCCGTTTGCTGCTGTGTGCTGAGATAGCATATGTGGCTCTGTACACAGTTAAACATGAAGCTGTTTCAATTGTGAATAAAAGTCCCAGCAGTGATGTGACAAAAATATGTTTTATTTTAACCTTTACATGTTTTAATTAGGAAGTTCTTTCTGAGGCATTTGACATTGAATGAATGGTGGTGTGATAGACAGGAGAATACTGAATTAATTATGTCTGGTGAGATACATGGTATTTGGGATGGAGCACAACGTTGCAGGTTGTTAAATCTTCAGTGTTCCAGAGAGATGGATCAGGTGCCTTGGGAGTAAGTGTTCTGGAACTCGTGTCTGGGGAAGTGCCACGTTAATAGGAGCTGAGAGTCACAGCTTCTGTTCTTGGCTTTGCTAATGAGTCACTTCTTGTTACTTTGTGCAGTTACAAAAGGTGTATCTGTTTTCCAGGCAACTGGGTAAATATTGCCTGATTCATTAGTCAATGTGTAAAGAGTATGGAGGACTTTGAAAGAAAAAATGCTGCAGCAGCACAAATGAGTGCTCTTTAGGGTGTTTAGGTGCAATTTGAATGGGCATGTAAGAAAGCAGAAGGTTGGGCTATTTATTGAATTATTTTTTTAGTTGTAGGCTGATAAAAATTTGGAAAATTGAAGGGCATTATACGGAGCTGAAAGCTTAGGATGTCTGCAAAAAAGCACTAAAGGATGTGATATTTTCTGTCTCAGAGGCTGGCTGCTGCCAACTCTGACATCAGGTTGGGGTCTGTGCTGCAGAGCCTCTGCATCCCCCCAGTCTCCCAAAACCTCATTTTTTTAAGGCCTGGTAAACAGGACATAAGCACTGATGTGGTCAAGTAAAAGAGGAGTTTTGTGAAAAGCAAACTCCTGTCAAATCCTTGTGGTGGCAAGTAAAAGGTACAGTCTTGTACCTGGGAACACAGTAAGGTGGAATTACCTTTTGAGTGACGGCCAGAATTCTTACTGCTTGTCTTTAATGCAGACAAGGCTCTAGTCCCAGTTTGTGATGTCCCGAGGTGAGGTTTTGCGAAATAGTCATTACAAAGTTATTCTCTAGCCTTCTTAAGTGGGTTTTGTGATAGACCACAGAGCGGCCAAGGACTGATGTTACTTGGAAGAGTGTAACTAGTTTGGGTGAAGTGGAAAGAAAGTAAAATGGCTTTGTTGAAGAGAAGAAAATGTGTTTGGCAGATTATAAAGTGCATTGTGGCCAGGTGCAGCTTTGAAGGGGCTGAAAGCAGTTCTCTCCATCATGAATATGATTTAGGGAACACTCCTGGTTTCTCCAGTTAATGAATTGTCTTGAGTTTTTTGTTGACTATAACTCCTGCCCAATTGTGGATTGGTATTTTTTAAAAAACACCCATTTCTTTGGCTCTGGGTAATTATTCTCTGCTCAAACTTGCATGGTTCCCTTTGCTGTAGGTCCCAAACATAAACAAAGCTGTGTGATTTCCATCTGCTGTCATAGCGCGTGTGCTTGGCTTTAGCACATCAGACTGCTAGGAAGAGGAAATGCCATCTGGTTAAAATGTCTGACTAATTTTTGTTTGGTTTTAATCCCACTTTTTCTGCTTTTGTGTGTCATTCTTTTAGTCCCTTTTGTGTGTCATGGACATCATTCTTGTAGTCCCCATCCCCAATAATTACTTGTTATTGGAGCAGTCCCATGACACTTAGCATAAAGGTGAGACCATCATTTGGCTGGCAAAGCAGTCCTTTCAAACCTACACAGTTAAACATGCTGCTTCATGAGAGAGCCAAATCTAATGAGTATTTGTCTTTTCTGGGGTTTTCCCTAATATCTCTAGTTTTCTGTATTTTAGATGAGGTCTCCCCAAATTTCTGATTTCCTGATGCTTTGATACAGAAAAGCTTTACTTTCCAGACAGTCATAAATGAATGAGTTTAATGCCCTGACATAGCAGGGAGAAATTTCAGAAATAAGGCTCATGGTACAGATGGTATTAAGAGTAATTTTGCTCTCTAGTTTTTACCTTCATCCTATAAAGCCACTCAAAAGTAGGATTTATTTAAGAGAATAAGTCTACTCATCTTTTTTACTCTTAGTTGAATTTTAAAGCTGATGAAAAGCTTTGAAATTGCAAATAAAACTGACCACATATAATAGAGAGAGAAAAAAGAAAGGAGCAGTGCTGCTCTTGCCCTGGTGCAGCCTTTTCCATCCAAGCAGATTTGTGGTGTCTGGGATTTCTGCATTTTTCTACAGTAGCCTTGAAGTTGAAGGGCAACTCAGGAGAGGATGGCTCATAGTGCCAGTGTGGGGGAGGTAGCAGGGGCTCTGTTTGCAGCTGGTGCAAGGGAGGTAAGACAGGTGTCCCACAGCAACACTTTGCAAGTGAGTTATACTGCCAGTGTGGTCTTGGTGTGAGTGCCATTTATAAGGGCAAACTGCATTTACAGCATAGATTTTCGATGCCTTCCTTCTGTCTCTGTCATAACCTGTCTGTGTGGTTAGTGCTCATTCACATTAAAACCCTTTTATTTTGCTGTAAGTGTTATGCCAGTCTGAAAAAAGTCCTTTTTAAAATAAGCTCTCAGTTCCTGACATTCATTTTGGTGTATTGCATTAATTCAGAAATGCAGAGCAATTAGCTAAGTCCACAGCAATGGTTGGGTGTATGAGCCTGAGCTTGTGTCTGTTTCATCCTAAACTTGAATATTCCATGAGTTTTGCCTAGAGTTACTCATTAACCAATCTTCCATGTTGCTGCTTTTCAGACCAAAATGAAGTGTAAGCGAGCTCAGATTTAATGTAAAGGAAGTCACCTCCGTTTTCCTGCACCCAGTACTTAATTTAAAACATCCTCTAACATCCATATTCTCCAAGCCTGTGGTGCAGCTCAAGGTCATTAATGGGTGTACAAAGGGCTGGCTGCAGCATCTGTGTGCCCATGGGTGACACGTTCAAAACCTGCATTTTGGGGTTCTTGGATTCATGTGAACTCAAAGACAGAGTCGTAGTCATCTTGTGTCCTAGGTTAGGACCATGTTCCCCTGTGCCATGTTGTGGGATGAGGGAAGCTGCTGCTTCGCAAAGAATTTCAGTGTTCGGTGGTTTTAGAAGTTCCTGCAAAGCCTTTGGTAGCTCTTGTGAATGTGTTTACCTTATTTCTGTGCAGGTATGTGGGCTGCCAAGTGCCTCTTGCTAATTTATATTTCCATGGAAAGTACTGTTCATTTTAACTTCGTGACTTTCTGCAGGGGCTGGAGCTTATAATTTTTTCCCTTAATTGTTTTAGCCTGACGATATGATGATACATGTTAGCTTTTTGCCTTGGTTTTCTTTCTGCTTTTTGGCTTGCTCTTGCTTGCAGTAAGAATTAATCTCATGGGTTTTAATTTTTGAAAAATACTTCTTTTTAATCTTATTTCTCTAGATCTCTGGCCTCTCTAATTGACTAATGGGTGCAGGGAGTCATTTGTATTGGGTGACAAGTGGTGCTTGGTCTCTACAGCACATGGATTATTCTGTTTGCATTCCTGGCACGTTCCAGGGGAGCGTTTGGAGCAGAAGGCTGCAATCATCTGCAAGGTGATTGCAATCCCCCCCTTGAAATGGGGATTTTTGGTGCATGCTAGGGGGTAAAGGCCCTAAATTCCCATGAGACTCTGTCCTGTTTAATTCTTATCTTTAATTCTTTCCAGCAGTATGTTTTCTGGTTTTGGCTTTCATACTCCCCCATCCCTTAGAAGATTCAAGCTTTTCATCTGCTGCACTGTTTGAGCGTTTCATTTGTTCTGTGCTGAGGAAACCTGTTGCTATTGTTATCTTTTAGAAGATAATTTCCATTAGGAACCCAGAATGGGTGCAAAATGTTGCTTTGTTTTCCAAGACAAATTTTGTATTTAAGCTTCCTGTGCTCATTACTTCTGCATCCATTTCTCATGGGTCTTGTTCCTGCTTTGGTGCCTGCATGTCCTTAAACCCCGCTCAGGAGCAGAGTATCAAAGTGGCTTTTGCACTGATGGCTGAGTACAGGTTTTCCATTCGAGTAGGTGTAAGCCATTACCATCCAGCTCTTTGGAGAAGTGCATGCCAGCCTGATGGTTTGGGAAGTGATTTTTTTCGTAGGAATTTTTTTGTTTCTGATTTCAGATCTGTCTCAAGAGAGTGGTGCAGGAAGGTGTGGGATCATTATAGAGTATGAGGGGCCTTACAAATGTGACATTCTGTTAGCAGCAGTAGTTGTGGAGCTACTGGCCCAGAATGGGAGGGAGAAGTGAGGAGGATGGGGGGACAGGCAATGCCTCCAGTCTGAGGAGAGTTTTGCTAAAATCAATCTGATTTTGTTTGGTCAGCAAAGTACACAAACTGCTGTATTGTAAATGGATCATGCAGTCTTTGTTGGAGAGTGGAATCAATGACTACAAGGAGCATAAGTCAAAATCCCATATTGTCCCCAACAATGGCTAATGAATTTCATTTTTTATTTCAAAACCTTGTAGGAGCACATATAACTACAAATGATTGTTAATGACTTCCTTTTTCAGATTATGTGCAAATGTGTTTCAAACTTTTAGGAGGCTTGAAGAAATTTTTGCTGCTAGCACTTCTTTTGCTGCTTTTTTTAGGGTCACAAGCTCATTTAGCTGTTTGGCAGGATCTCAATTCCATGCTTTTGCAGGATGTTGATCAGTCTATTGTCTGGAGAGGGTATTCTGTGGAAGGTAGCCAGAGGGTATTGCAGAGGCTATGCATTGGGCTAGGAAACCCTGCTTGATAATTCACTTCTGATATCTGGGCTGAAATTGCAGTTGATCTTCCCTGCAGTTATAACTGGAGTTCTCTCTGATGGTTTTCACTGTAACATAAAAGAATGAAAGCACCTAAACAACAGAGACAAGAATGAGAGAGCATGCTGGTAGCAGGATGACAGCTTTGACTGGTACCTTCCAAAGCTTTTCCAGTGTTGGGAGGCTTGCTTTATAAGCAGTCCTGCTCCTGCTTTGCCATATTCCCTTGCTCTTGGAGCCTGCTCTTTTTCCTTACCTGCTCACTTTTCTCTTCCAGCTGTTGGGACAGTGACAGTGTTTGTACAGTCACTGATAGAACAGGGCCACCATTGCATTAGAGTCTACAGGCACAGCTGTGATATAAGGAACAGCTGAAGCATAATTTACATGGATTGTTGAGCCCTGTGTCAGATGGAGAGATGTACAGATAAAAGAGAAAATCTGTTCAGAAACTGTGAGGTCTGTGGTTTGCATGTGGTTACATCATACACTGATAGAGGAATGAGATAGTTTTTGTGCAGGCAGATTTACTGACCTGGTTACTTAAATTGGTACTGTCAGCGTTTTTATTAATTACTTCTCTTGTGCCTGGAAACCCTGTAGGTACAGGTGAAAAGGAAAGCTGGGTGCAGTCTGCATTGCAAAGTGTTAGGGGATGCCAGGGCAGTGGCGTGGAAGTGATGTGGCCACACAGCACATGCACACGCTGCTGTTACATTGGCAGCTGGAGACATGAACCTTTTTGGATGGCATTTTTGTCATTGCCAAAGAGGGTTTTGATAGTCATTGCAGATGCTTCCTCCCCAGAGATGTGGTTGTGGGGCTGTATTCTCTTCTTTGTGAGAGGCCAGTGGGCAATATTACATAATAATGGAAATAATTAGGAAGCTGCAAGAGATGTTATTTGTGCTCATAAAAGAGAATGGTGCTGAGGATGTTTGGTTTTATTATGGTCCTTTGGGAGCTGACTGGAAAATATTTGAATTTGCCTCAAGGAGGGGGTTTTGCACTTCCACCTCCATGCACTGTTTCTTACTTGAGATCCATCCAGCTTGGACTTGTTTTAGATTTAGAAACCATGTGGACTTAAGTGCAGCAAAACTCCTGGGTCTTATTTTGTGTTCCTCCTGTCTAGCTTTATCCTCTGTTCTTTTTCTCTCCAAATTACCTTGACACATTGCTGAAAAAGCCTTTTTCTCTGCCACTGGGGACTGCCATCAGTATCTCTCACTGCTTCTCCATCATTATGACCATGAGTGTCCAGACCTGTGGGCAGTCCTGGACAGGCAGAACATCTTGTGCCACTCCTAGGGAACAGCTGTGACTGTACTGGTGGTGAGCCAGAGGAGGCCAGATCTCCTTCACAAGTCCCTCACTGCCCTCCTGCCCTGGTGACAGCTGGCTGCCTGTGCTAAGGGATTATTCATGCATGCTAACACTGACAAGGGACCCCAGAGGTTTACAGGGAGTGCTCCCTTTGGGCTTCCTGCCAGCTCCATCATAACCCCCAATGACAGAAATATGTCCCAGTAGAGGAGATGGGAATGTGAATGGAAAGGGATGAAGTGTGCACGTGATCTTTGCAATGCACGCTACCTTTGTTGTTATTTGGGCTTCTTGCTTAGTTAGGTCAGCTTGGATTGTTCATTTTATTCTTCTTTTTACCAAGCTGTCATATGTCTTCACTTCTCGAGCAAAGGCATGTTTTGGATTTGATTTTGGTTTGATTTTTGTGGAAGGGGAAGGGTAGAGAACACGCCTGTCGGAGTGGAGGGAAGACGTGCTATTGTGCCACTTAAGGTTTGACCTTATTACCACATAGACAGCTGCTGGTTGGTCCTTGTGGTATTGAAAATAAGTTGACGTTTTGGATGATTTTCCAGGGAGATAATGCTTTATGATTGTAGGACTGTCTGCAAGAGTCCCTTCAGCAGTAGCACAGCAGGGTTCAAATTGCTCTGGACAGAAATGGCAGGAGGCAGCTGAGGATGGCTGCTGGGGATACATTACTGACCTCATCCTCAAGGCAGTTTTTCCTGAGCCTGGTGCCTTGTCTGGAGTGGCTTGGCACAGGTTGGTGGAGTGCTGCTTTTGGGGGTAGTTTCTGGCTTTTTAGGTTTGGGGTTTGTTTTTTTTTTGTTTGTGGGTTTTTTATTTTATTTTATTTTATTTTATTTTCCTGTTTTGGCTGTCTTGTTTTTTTTTTTTTTATTTTTAGTCATTATAACAAACTCTTACACTGCCTCTTCAAGTGATATAATTAAATTGCAAGAACTGGAGTCCTAATTACCCTCTCCCATGTGAGAGTTGAGGTGCTCATCTTAAGAGAGAGACTGTTGGCTGAGATTCAAAAGAGACAAAACTCAGAGCAGGCTGCATCTGTGTTGATATTTACTCTTATTAAGAATAATGGTCATTACCAAGTGATATCAGAGTGTGTTGCTCTTTGCAGGTTATTTTTGTTGATCTGTAAGTAAAGGCAGAAGGAAAAGCATCTCTGCCATTTCTGTACATCTCCTTTTCTGCTTTTTCCAAATAATTGTTAGTATAGCATCTGAGCTGGTGGGTCTGGCATGTGCAAAAATCTGCACTGATGCATGAAAAAGTTACTGATACATATTTAGACATTTCCTATTCTTGGAATTTGCTCCTCTTCTATCCCGTGCATCAGTGCAGATAGCTTGCATAAACAGGCTTAACTCTCAATGCAGTGGTGCAGAGAATTTGCCCACTAAATGGTAAGAGACATACTGGAGCAAACTACTGCTTTCTTTCCTGTGATAATCGGTGTGCATTCAGGCAGCTGTGTGATCTCTGCAAATGGAGAAATCTTGAAAGCAGGGCACACTTAGGTCCAGTGAAATAGCTATTCTCATATTTTTTTTTTTTTTTTTATAAATACAAACTCATGCAAACAGAAGATGAATTTCTAGGAGGTGAAGTGGTAGGACTTTTGAAGCTAGCTGCTTACTCACAGTTATAGCTCAGTAATACTGCTTTGTAGCTTTTTTCCACTATATACCTTGCAGAACATTAGTATCCATTCAGGTCTCTAAATGACACATACAGAAAAATTATGGTGTAGACCATAACCCACATGGTTAGAAGTTGCACCAAATAGGTGGTAGAACAGGCAACAGGATTCTTTTCATACCCATTTTAATCTGCTTCTTATGCCAGAACAATTGTCTGCACATCTTGGGGTTTCACAGACCCTGTTGCTGAGGTTTCAGCATTACACTTGTTCACATCAATGTTTGGGAGTATCTATGAATGTTGACTGTCATGGGGGCTGACTGTAATTAAGTGCCTGGCACTCAGCTGTAGCAGGGCCACAAGAGTTTCTCTGTGCCTCTGAATCTGTCTGGGGTAAGACAAAAAAATGATCTGATACTGGTATCTTTCCTGGAGGTTCCTTGACCTTCAAGTCATTTAGGTTTAGCCCATGAGACCATTGGAGAACTGCAGGAGAGAGAAGACAGGATGTTTCTGACTCCTGGGTTTGATGTTGCTGCAGGCTTTTTGTATGAACTCCATGTGGCAAACACGGTTTTTTTGGCATAACTCCAAATCCAGGGCATTTGTTCTGTGATCTGGTTTTGTTACAAGGAGACATGCCCATGGTATTCAGTTCTCAAGCTCAGATCTCCAGCCTTCCAGAAAAGCAAAGAGAGTGTTTATGGGCTGCAGTGATCTGAAAATGCAAAACTGACGTGAATTCAGTAAGACTCTTCAGATAAATAACACTTCTGTTCAAATGAGATTACAAGTGCTCCTTCCTGGTGTGGTAGTTGTATGCTTTGTTAGTTCCTTAAAATGTTCATTTCCATCTTCAGCATGATATTCTGATTTTGCTGCATGTGTCCATGGCACATCCCTCCATGTTTCCATGTACCACAAGCATTTGGGAAGTTTCTGCTGGTGCACTCTCACTTCCAGCTCACTGTGAATTTGGTGTTTGTTGTTCTTCACCTTTGCAGAAAGGCAGCTGGAGAACATTGAGAGAATTAGCACCAGTGCTGGCAGCAGCACTTAAGTTGGTGGGGCTCTTGCAAGTCTTGCATCTTGTTTTCTCTAATTGGTTTAAACTTGATGGGTTTTCAGTGTTTTTATTTTCTAAATTGATTTATCTACGTAAAAGGTACAAGTTGTCCTCTGCTGGGAACGAGTTTCCAAGCTGTTTAATCTTGCTGTTTGTCAATGCAGAGAACAGCCTTGTCAATCTGAATCATCCTCTTTTGTGTTTTGCTCATCTCTCCAGATCTTTGACCAACTTCTTACTCACTTCAGCTTGAAGTCTCCTTATAGCTTCACTCCCCTGTTTAGGAGAGCAGTTAGGCCTTGAAGACCCTTTCCCTGACCACTGAAACAAATGTATTTGCTGTTCTCTCCCATCACCTTTCTCTCTTCTTCAAGTCAGCCGAATCTGGTGCTGGAAGTGATTCAGTCTTGTTGAGTTTGAAGACCACCTCCAGCAGGTCTGTCTGCTGATACCTCCCTCCTTCTTTAGGAGCTGTTTTTACCTCTGCTTGCCAGGAGTGGCTCCAGGATGCATCTTTCATACCTGCAATGAATGGGGTTGCTGGGCTTGGGGCTCCAGAATTTCAATTGGTGTTTGTTTTCTGCAGGACCTTTTTAAGGCTGAATGGTTGTGATTTGGACATACCATGAACATGGGTTTTTTTGTCTTCTTATTATTTTCTGCCAAATGTAAAGCTGTTCTTTCCCTTTGAATCTTTTCACAAACAGTAATCTTTGACCACCACCCTAACAGTAGCATGGTCTTAATGAAAACTTGACTTCCAAAATGTTATGTTAATCTCATGGACAGAAGATCTGCTGAGGTCCTGGAACATGCTGGAATGAGCTGCTTCTCTACTGGTCAGGGCTTGGCTCTGGAATGTAAATTTAACACAGTTCACTGTGTCCTGACCAAGCAAAGAGAGGAATTAAATTGACTAATGGAACTTTTCACAATGCTTGTCCCACAAACTTAGCTAAACAGCTTTTAAATTACTGTTAGTTGGAATTAATTGCTGATGAGGAAGCACAGCAATGAGTTCTCAGAACTGAATGCATTTGATTTTCTTTTTTGGTAACCTTTGTTCCAATATGTGTTTTTTGCAGTGATACCGAAAGCCGAAAATTATGCAAGAAGATGAAGGTAGATCCTAATTCAAAGGAGAAGGGAGTGGATTTCCTTCATTATAAGTGAGTGCTGGGCTGGGATTTGTAGTTCATAATTGTTGATGTCCCTATTAATATTGTTCATTCTCCTTTCAGCCCCATGCTGCTGCATCATTAAGATTACTTATTTTTTATCCTTTGACATATGAAATTAATTGCTGTTTCTTCAGTTTGCAGGCGTGTGTTGTGACAGAAGTTGAATTAAATTTATTCTACTCTTGAATAAGAGAACACTAAAAGCATAAGCGAGGCCAGGGAGAGATGTCCAATGGACTAAATCTGCCCAGTGCATGGGGCTGATGCCTGAGGTTTGAGCTCTGTTGCTTTCTGTCACTTGCCTGCTGGCATGTGCCTTGGACAAGTTACTTCACCTCTCTGTGCTTTTCTGCCTTGAGATAGTCCTTCATAATGTGAATAGAGAAAGGCAAGTGTCGTGAGACAGCAAGAGATTTTTCTTCCTGAAAATAATAGGAGTGGGAGTACTGTTAGGTACACCAAGCAGCTGTATCTCCATCTCCAAAGATAATGCCTTAGTAAATATTCTTGTTAAAGTGTCAGGGAGGAAATTGTTTACTAGGAAACTGTTTTCTTTACACTGGTTTGCACCCTCCCTTTTTCCTTCCTCTTGTTCCTCCCTACCCCACCCCCTTTAAATTACTGTACTGTAAATTCTAGTTAGTTCTGTGGCTTCAGCAGGATAATGTTGTTCTGGTTAGTGAGAAGTCAGGAAGAGCAGCTGTATGAATTGCAGTAATGTTACTGTAACTTAACACTATTCCCCACTCCTCGTTTAACAGGGATGGTGCATTTCATACTGCATATAACAGAGCGGTCACATTGAAGGTAAATTTAAATATTCCCTTATTATTCTTTCTGTTTTGCTAGATGTGGGTGAGACATTTGTGGATTAAAAACTGGTTTTGGTATTTTTTCATGCTAAAGGCATCAAAGGGAGGGGATTAATCTTCATAAACAGCTGTCAGAATGGCCTAAAGGTTTTTGTGTGCATACGTGTCTATCAACCATAGATCCAGGAAAATTGTTTATTATTTAAAAGATTGACCCCCTGTTGAAGTGGAAGGGAAACTGTAAGTTAACTTGCACACTGGTAACAAATAAGGATTTTCTTATTTTGATTGCAAGGTGCTCTTTATAGTAGTATAACTAAAAGTATTAGCTGATAACTGCATTTTGATAAGGTGTTCTCTGAAGTTCTTAGATTTTGTGTTTATAACCTTTAAAGAGAGCTGAGTGGCCTTATCTTTTATCAGATTGTGGAACCACAGCTCCTATGAAAGTGCTCTGAGTGCATCAGGTATAAAATGACCTTTCTTCTTTTCTGGCGAATCTTGACATAAAGCAGCAGAAAGCAACATTCTGTGGGCAAGGGGAGAGAGAAGGCATGACACACGATATGAATGTGTAGATCCAGATGATTGTGGAAACAGTGAACAAAAAGCACAGTGAGCAGGCTGAAAGTGTGCTGCTTTCCTTTGCAAAGCCCTCGTGAACCACTGGAAGATTCCTGATGTGAGGAGCCTGGCAATGACTTGGCTTCCAGAAATCATTTCTGTCCAGCTCTGATGTCCAGTTCCTGTTTCTCTTCCTCCTCCAGCAAACCCGGGTTCTGCACAGTCATTGGTCTTTTGAAGACTTGATGACATCACCCCAGGCTGATATAATTCCATGTACTTCCCCTTTCTGGCTTATTCAGGGGATTGCCCTGGAATGGAGGAAAGCCTGTGTGAGATGTGTGAACCTGAGTCTGCCAGAGTGGCTGTTCCTAAGTGCTCTTAGCTCTGGACTTTGCTTTTACAGCCAGAGTTGGAGAGTATCTGATGGGGGACTGTATTGGAAGTGTGCCCTGACTTGAATTCATTCAGTGTTCACTTGAGGCTGTCATGCAGGATTTGTCTGAGGTGGAGAGAGTAAGGCCATGTATCTTCCCATCTTCTGCAGGAGAAATCTTGCCTGGCATTAGGAAGGACAGTGTTAAATACCATGCCCAGTCACCAACTGCCTAAACCAGCTTCTGTACTTAATGAGGAAATGCAGCTGATGATTATTTTTTTCCTTCTTGGTGGGTGATGGGTTAAGGGGTGACCTGGTAGTTGCCTAAATTTGGGTGATTTGAACAATACATGGTGTGTCCTCCATAAAATACTGCAACCAGGAGTTAGTGCTATGACTCTTCCTTGCACACCAGATCAAGTGGAAAGCACCTGCAGCGCTCAGGGAGCACTGGCAATCATAGCACAACAGGAACCAGATCGTTTATTCCTTCAGCTGTTTTGTGATGAGCATTTTGCCCTTCCTTTTTGCCCTTCCTGCTGGGAAGAATAAAGCAGTGTCCTGTGGACAGGGATGTGGGATTCCATTGGGGGTGGAAGAGAGATTTTGAAGCTCCCTCACTCTAGGTGCTGGAGCCTCTCTCAATTAACTGCCCCTGTGAAACCAGCCACTAATGATTTGCAGATTGCACAGTGGATCAGATCTGGGCAGTGGTCAAATAATTCAGCTGAGTGTTTGTTCTGCTACTCACAGCTGCCTGGATATTTTCAGTATTTCTCCCTCTATTCCACTTCTCCCTGTTTTCTTCTGTTGAGCCAGTGACCTTTGTTTCTCTCTCTCAGCTGTGTTTGTCAGGAGTCTCCCAGTACATAGAGAGAGCAGCAGAGCAACACAGTTACATAGGGTATCATACTCATTTTATGGACAGGTGGACACAGTGAAGAACAGGGAGATTAAAGGATTTGTTTCACATCATTCAGCAAACTTGTGGCAATAAAACTCGGATCTTCTTTCCAGACATCCAGTAGACATACTAATATATGTATGACATTTTGGAGAATGATGGACACAGCTCTGAAGAACTGTAAAAGGATTCTTCTGGAGTAATCAGCAATTTCATAGCTGTGGCTGATCCAGCTGATAGTGTACTCGGGTTTTTAGAAAAGCTTTTCATTTCTTAAAGTAACTAAATCCTTATGTAATTAGCAGAGATGCCCTTGTGGTTTCACTGTTAGAAAAATGAGGAATAAAGGATAGCTCAGTGTTCACAGTGGGGGAAGTTGGCAGTCAAAACCTCCTGCTGCTGAGACCTTTGTTAAAATCTGAGCTGTTTGGGGTATCTAGGAAAGGGAGATGAAATGCAAGAGAACAAAATTCAGTGATGCAAAATCATTAGGAATAGTTTAAAAAAAAATTTCCAATTCTTTGCAGAAGGGCTTAGGATCTCACAATACTAAAAAGGACAGCTGGAGGAGATTCCAGTAGATATTTCTGCAACTGTGAGTAGCTTAAAAAAGGGAGGGATTACTTCATTTTTCTCCAAATTTGAGGGCAAACAGTGGCATTTTGAGATGGCTGATTTGAAACAAATAATTGCAATGTTAAAAAAAGAAGTTTTGGAACTTGCAGCTACGTGTGAAAGCCAAGAATTTAGGAGTCTGGAAAACAGTTTTAGATAGTCACTAGAGATAGATCCATGGATATTTAGAAAGCACAGAGGTCCATATACAGCAGCTGGTGCAGAGTCCATAAACTTGATTTCTTTTTGCCAGAAGTGGAGAGCATGTGCCAGTGTATGCTATATAAGAACTGTAAGTACTAGTCTGTCTTTTCCCCAAGAACTGTGGTCATCTGCTGTTGAACACCTAAGCTCAGATCAGCCTTTCGTCTTACCTGGAATGTCTGTTTGCATGTTGCTTTAGCCACGTGATGTCTAATTCTCACGAGAGCCATGATACCAGTTTCCAGGCTGTATTTATTACATGAGGAAGCCTTTTCTGGAGTATAAAGTACAGGGAGAGTTTTACCCTTCTTCTAAAGTGGAGAAAACTCACTGAAGTACAAATCTGCTTAGTTACTAGCAAAGGGAATAGACTAACCCAATAAACCGGTCCTGCTCTAAACCCCGAATCCTTTTCAAGTTGCCTGTTGTAAGGATTGTATGTGTGCAATCGAGGCAGGTCTCGTTATTAGCATCCCTACTGCATGATACTTCAAAGGAGTGAAAAGCACAAGGATGTGTTTCTGTATATTTTTTTTCAGGTTAAAACCTAGGTCCATGTATATGATTACCAGCTCTCCTGTTGAAACTTGCTTGTTTTCAGCAGCATGTGCTGGATGAAGCATGTCCTGTATTCTGCTGAATCGAGGTGTAAGGTTCAAAGCTGGCACAGCTGGTTACAGCCCATCATGGCTCTGTCCATGCCGTGCGGTCAAAACAGGTCCTGACCGTACCACAGCAGGGCTGGAGCAAAGCTGGTTCTACAGCACCAGGGTTACTGTGCCCTGGACCTTGCTGTGGCCTCTAACACAGCAGCCTGGGGACCACTGCTTTTCTGTGATTAGAAAGTGCTGTGATTTGTTTGGCTGTTGTTCTTCCCTGTTTAAAGTAGGAGAGGAAGTTCTCTTCACTGCATGAAGAATTAAGGGCAATGCAACATACTGCCTGCTCCTGCCAGAAGACATTACACATCTAATTTTTTTCTGTCTTGGCTGAGAGGGAGAGGCTGGATGAATTAAATCTCTTTAATCCCCCATCCTCTAACCACATCTGTTTCTACATGACTGAATTTGGCATGCAGGAATTCTTGAAACTAGCAGAGTTGATTACACTCATCAGCCATTCAAAATGTTGACCCCTCTCTCCTTCTCTCCAGTGTATAGTTGAGGTCTGTGCATGGTCAGGGTGAGCAGAACTTGATGCAGCTGTCCTAAAGGTAGAACATCTCTGCTGTTTTGTCCTCATCTTTCCTTTCCCCATGTATTATTAGTCTTCTTAGGATGTCATTTGGGATGTTAATGCCTCTAAGTCTAAAGCTTTTTACACTGCAACTCCATTGTAAATTACTTGATTTTATATATTTTTTTCCTAGGTAGCTCTTTTTTGATAATGCCACTGTGAAACAAACTTCTTCTGGAAATGTTTGTCACCCTCACCTGTTAGGTCCTTCTTGCTGTGTACATTAAGTGTTTTGGTTGCTGTCTGGTGACTGATACCTGCTGCCTCTTGTGATAAGACAAATCTTTTCAATATTACCTGTGCAAGCAGACAGAAACATAATGCAATAAATGGATCCTGCTGTAAGCTCTGAATCCTCCCGAGCCTTGCAGTACCAGCTGAGAGGCAGGAAAATGATCTAAACTCCCCTCCCTGTTGATAAGATGCTGGGATGTTGTACCACAGCAGCCCCACCAAAGGCAGAGAGGCAGCAAAAGTGTCTGAGACAATTCCAGCAGTGTTATTAGGTATGCTGCCAACCTGCTCCTAGGAAGGTGGAGTACACACACAGGCTTTTAGCTAAAACTGGTGTGTGTTAGGATAGCTCACTTAATGCTGTGGCAGCTTCATCCACTCACTCTCACACTGAAGGAAGCTCCTCAGGGACCTCACTATGTTACTGCTGTGGCAGAGATCCTACATGGGAATGAACACAAACATACAATCAATGCCTTAGAGAAGGCAGTGGGGCCATTCTGAGTGGTGAATAAACATGGAATACCAGGTATTATGTTTCCTAGAGCACACACATCTGAGGATAAAAGTGATCAAGCCTGTTTCCATGTACAGCTGGAAATGGGGGTTAGTGTGACTGCCAGAATCCATTGAGAGTATCTCATTGATTTAGGAGGGCTGGAGTTTCCTTCAGGCTCAGGTTGAAATCAGAGCTGTCAGAGTATATTTCCTTATGGTAAAGAGAATATATCTATGGTCTGCTGAAAGGGATTTTTGGTTGTATGTCAGTCAGGTAAAGCAGTTACAAAGTATGTGTGCACATGTACTCAGCTTGTTGGACACGGGAGCTGCAGAATCCTAGGGTTTTGTATTTCCCACTTCTTCTGTCACATTTACCTCTTATTCTCACACTTGAAACTTCATTCAATGGATTTTTTAGGTAGGTGGGTCACACAGGGAACTTTTGGTGGATTGTTCTTCCTTTGACCAAATGAGCAGTTTGATCTGTAAGTGTGTCCATTTGCTTTTGCTCACAGCAAGTATCAGTGTGCCCTCCAGCTAGTCCTGTTACTCAGATACGTTGAAGGGCATGGGAGCCTGACCTGTACATAAAGAGAAGCCTTTCCTGCTGACCCATGGACTCACTGTGGAAGGTCTAGTACGATTGAAACAGCTCTATGAAGGATCCTTAAAGCTATTTCTCTATGTGCTGGTCCATTTCCACTCTGTTTTCCCCAGTTTTATAGTGGGAGTGGGAACTGATAAGTTGGAATACCAGTTATGATGAAGGTACACACCCACGTATCACTTGGTTCTGAAACAGGAGATTTGTGCTAATCTGCATTAGAGCAGATGAATATATGAGCAGAAAAGCAAAGGCACTAATTGGATGGGGTTTGCATCACAGCATGGATTTGAGATTGGATGTCTCATGATTTCCATTCGTGTTTCTTTAAAAGCTTTTCCCCCTGTTTATTACAGTCTATGGTAGCCTTTCTGAAGGATCCAGAAGGTGCTCCACTGTGGGAAGAAGATCCTGAAGCCAAAGATATTGTGCATGTCGACAGTGAAAAGGTAGATTAGCTGTATAGATGTTCTGTTGTTTTATAAATATAAGGAATGGAGTGTGTATGTTTGTTTTACCTCTTAGTGAAATGTCATTAATTCTTTTCTTTGGAAGGCAAGTTTAAAGCATCCAACCAGTTTGAAGTGATCTGACCAAGTTTGTGGGTTGTGGTAACTGTAAAGTCCTCTGCTTCCCACCTTCCTCTGCCCTGCATGTGGTCATGACCTGAGTCTGCCAGCTACACAGCAAGTGTCAGAGCTTGTGAACGGTGTGGGGGCACAGCCCTCTTTGTCTCAGGGAAGTGTAGCAGCTTGCAAGGTGCAGTCACTGCAGAATACAAGAAGGAGCTAAAATGCTGCTCTTCTGCAGGTTGTCATTAAACCTTGAGTTTCCACATGTGCCTGAGGTTAGGAAGTGTGGAGCAGGAAGAAACAGGATCCAGATCTTGAGGGATTTAACTTTGTGCAGTAACTGTCTTCTCAGTGTTAAGTGGGAAAGCAGTGAATATGAGGAAACTACCTTAAAAACTACCAGTGCCACCACAGTCACCCATTCTTTCTAATGTAATCAACTTGGTCTTTTATATTAGTTTTCTGGTCTATAGATTTTTTTAAACTTTAATTGATTGGACTCTAGCTGGTATTTTGTAAAGGGCTTTCTCAATTTTCTGGCTTTCATTTTTAATATTAGAAATGGTTATTTTGACATTCAGTTTTTGTAGGAAGATTAATTTTTAATGTTCACCCTCTGTACTCTATTACAAGGCTTCCAAGGGTTGCATTCAATTTGAAAACTTCATCTAGTTTTTCTATCATGGTGGTACTTGAAAAATTCTTTTCTTGTGGCATCTCATAGGTTTGGCAAGGTTTCATAGTGTGAAAACTGAACTTGTTTTGTTATTATTGAGTCTGGCTTTTTGGATTGCAATATGGATTTTGGATGTCTCAGTGAAGAAGGAGTTTCCAGTCAGAGATTTTGCAGTGAGAATGAACTAAACCGTGGAACTTCCACACATTAACAGTGAAGATACTGGTCTAGGATATTCAGCAGATAGTTGGATGTATAATAAATTTTGTCATCTTCTTTCAAGTTAAAATTGAGCAAGGAAAAAAAAATTGAGTCCTGTCTGTTAGGAAAGATGAGCCCTTTTCTCTCAGGTAAATGAGCCTGTGTTCTATGAATACATATATTAGTTTTCTAAAGTTGTAATACAAATAATAAGAGGTGTCATTGAGTGTAAGTGTGGGTTTTATTTTCTTTGGTTCATTCACTAGGAATTGAGAAGACTTCTGAAGAAGGAAGACAAGCCCCTTCTGATGATGTTCTATGCACCATGTAAGTAGCCCAGCGTGTCTTGTCACTTCTCTTTCCCTTCTCCACTGAGAGATGTCCAGGTCTGACTAGAAGCTTCACCTGTGCTCCACTAATAATACCATCTTGTGCCACCTTTATTATTCATCTCCTTGTGCTGTTCTGCCTCTTTGTCCTCAGTTTTTCCCTGGTTATCCATCACTTGCATCCCAGTCTTGTCTCTTTCTCTTGTGATGGTGACTCTCACTCAATGTTCTTTTAAGCAGCCACTTTCTATAATTTTGTAACCCGTTGGCCTTTCTAGATTTGTGCTGCACAAAACAAACGCTGTGTGCTGCAGGCAGAGGGAACAGTGCAGTCGTCAGGAGCAGGGCTATTGTTCCTGCTCCATCCCAGAGGCACCTTGCATGTTCCTACCTACACTGGCAGGAGTAACTCGAATGCAAGTGTGGTTTCAGGAAGAGAAGAGCACATTGGAGTCACTCCATTTCTTTTGTAACCTTGACCTTGCTGCTACTTTGTCATTGCATTGGCTGATTGTTCCTTAATGTTGCAGATTTACAGCTGCCTTTTTGTGTTTCCTGGTGACTGCTGTGTCACCAGGAAACTTTCCAGATGAGGCTTTCCAGCTCTTCTAAGTAAGATAGTGTGCACTTGAGTTGTTGCTCAGTTCAGGAAGCAGGGAAGCCATGAGAAGGGAATAAATGTGTGACCTAAACTAGAAAAGCATCCCAGGAGTGCCCTGACAGAGAAATTGATGTTAGGTACCACAAGCAATTTGCTGGCTGATTGTCTTTAAAACTCTGTCCCATGGCAGCATTATCTGGTGTTTCTCAGTGTATTTTCTCTTGTAATTACTGCCTGAAATTCAAGTTTACCTTTTTATTCTCATCTGAGCACTGCCAAGATGGCCAAAATTGCCCAAGACTTAGTTGGATGCATCACTGAGACGATGGTTTTTCTTTTAATGAAATCACTTGTGGCTCTGTGCCTTCAGACTCTGCAGCCACGTGTCCTGTGTGGCCTGGTGTGGTGTGTGGCTGTTCCCAGTAGCTGCTGCCTCGGATCAGCAGGAGATGATATGGCTGCTCTGCTGTAAAGCATCCCTTCAGGGAGAGTCGGGCTGCTGCATGGTGCTTTCACAGTTTACCTGTATCAGGAATAATTGTTTTCCACAACTGGGTCTCTTTCTGAAATGTGCCTTATCTAACCCTTCATTCTCTTTGAACCATTCCCTCAGAAACCCTCCTCCTTCCAGTTTCTCTTCTTTGAAGTGGCAAAACACCTGCTAGTTTTCAGTGCTATAATACTTGTGCAACTTTCCAAACTGCTGTGAAGAAAGTCTACTTGTGAGGTTTTTTTCTTCCTCTCTGATTTCTCAATTTGTAACTCCCTCATCTTTTATTTAACACACAAGACCTTCTGACTTAGTTGTTGTCCAATTTTTCTTTTCTTGCTCCTCTTACTGGAGACAGAATACATCCAGCAGTTGCATTAAAATATGGGCTTTGAGCAGCTGAAATTATTGGTTACATACAGGTGTTACCCTTTCATAAATGTGAGCAGCAAATCAAGACTGGTCACTAAAAGAAATTCTTCTTTTCGTTACTTGTAAGGGAGGTCTTTGGCGTGAGAGGACATCAGAGGCTTTGTCTGGAAGGCTGTGGGGAAGACAGCTGCCTTATTTCTCTGCTTTGTTAGAAGCAGGGGCTTTAGATTAATTGTGGCAGATTCATTGGAAATGGGCTCTTTCATTACGTACCGGTGCAGAGGGAGATGAAAGCGACTACAGACTTAGATGTAGTTACTTTAATATTTCAGGAATGCTTGGTCTGGGTAAAACAACTCAGAGCAAAGGCTTGCTTTCCTCAGAAGATATTACCTGCCATTTGCAGACCATTCACTGTACTTTTGGACCTATATTAGAAAGTCAGACAGCACTAAAGGTGAAATATTAGGTATATTTACAGACATTCAGATTTATTTGTAGTTAACTATCAAAGAAGGTTCCTGCAGGAGACTGTCTGGATTTGGCAACAAGAAGGAGCCGTTTATAAACGTGATTGAAAACAAGGCTTTAAAAATGAAGGTGTTAACTAGTGGAAAGACTAATGTGTATTTAATTAAGCTCCCTCTTTTGGGACAAAATACAAGAAGAAAGAACAGAAGAAAATGAGTTTTTTGAGGTTCCCCTTTCATGCCTGTGGAGGGGTATATGTGGCTTAGCAGTATCCTGAACAATATAACCCAGAAGTACGAGGAGAGGAGAGGATGTACTGAAGTGGGTTTGGCAGCAGCAGAGCTGGGAAGAAGAGGGTGGTAGGGGTGATGGCTGTGTGGAGGAGGCTGGTGTGTGCTCCAGAAGGTACTCCAGGGAGCAGCAAGAGAGTGAAGAGGGGAAGATAGCAAAATCTGCTGCAGGAGTTTGAGGCCTGAGGCTCCTGAGGAGAGAAGAAATAGAGAATTCAGGAGATGATGTCTGTCAACTCACATCTTTTGATGTCTGTCCAGTGGCTTGGATGAAGTTGCAAGACCTCAGTGGGCCTTGTGCCCACCAAGAATGGTCTGTGCCCACCAAGAAATTGTTGTTTTAACCAGCATTAATTTAACAACCTCATTGTCAATTTGAGCAGAGAGATCAAATGTGGAAGGACCACAGAAACAAGAACTCTCTCAGAGTAAAGGGTGTTCTTTTTTAGGCATGCTGATGTGATCCTAAATGAATGGCTGCAAAATCTGTTCTGTTCCTCCTTTCTGGAAGATACTTTCAAAATGCTTTTAACCAGAACAGAAGTGTTGACTACTGTCCTTTGGTGGACTGAGAGATTCCACAATAAGTGTCTGGAGTGCTTGGCTCCAGCTACCTTTCTTTCATGCTGGCTGCACTCCTGCCTCTTCCCATCTGCATGCACGGATTTTACTTGGCAGGGGTGAAAACTGCTGCTTACAAGGTGATTTACTGCTAATCTGCTTAGCACTGCAGAGCATCATCAAACAGCTCTTAGCACACTCCAACCACACATTGGTGGTCTTCCTCACTTGCCCTTTGTCTTTTTCACAGGAGCACATTATTGTATCTTCCAAGGGCTGTTGCTTCTGAGCTATGTCTGCTCAATTAACAGGGCACTGTTTAACACTTGATGTCTGTGTAATGTGTTTAGGAAATGCATCTGAAATTAATTTCAAAGCCTTGTTAAGCTGGAATGAATCTGAAGCACCTCCCTCTGTCCCTTCAAAGACCAGAAATGCACAAAGCTTTTTGTTTTGAACTCACAATTAATGACGTCTTCTGTTGAGTTTGGATATGTGTGTTTCATCTTGTATTCTCCTCTGGGCTCAGCTCAGAGCCTGAGGAATATATATTTTTTGTATATATATACTCTCTTCATACTGGGATGAGAATATGAATATGAAAATGAAGGATGTGAAAAATGTGCAAAAATAGATGCTTGTAACAAGAAGTAACATCCATAGAAACTAATAATTGAATAATTATTTAGTGAAGTAGTTAAAGAATTTTTGTTTAAATTTTTTGATTTTAAATATTACTTCATATGCTTTGGAACATAGATACTGTAGAAGAGGCTGAATAGAGTTGTTGGCATATTACTCACACAATTTTTTTTTTTATTAGGGTGTGGTGTTTGTAAGAGAATGATGCCATCTTATCAGCAGGCAGCAACAGAACTCAAGGGTAAATATGTAAGTGAGACAATGAGATTTATATGACATTTCAAAAATAATTTTAACACTTTTTTTTAAAAGTATTTAAACCCAAAAATATTTATCACAATCAAAATTATCGATTTCTAAGCAAGCTGAAACAAAACAGAAATAAATTATTCTGTTCCAGATCTCTTCAGGATCCTCTATCTTGGGTTTTTATTTTTCTAAAACACTGGAGAATGAGATGGTAATTCCCTTGCCCTTTAGAGCCACTGCAGTTTTTTCCATAGAGGTGCAGGCTCTGACACTATATAGATTTATGTTTAGCCTCTAATTTGCGAGTTTGTAGACCTTTTGAGCTCATTTTGGTGAAGAAAAAAACGTTTGCCTTAATGGGTTTGATCAGCTTTTCGGCTTGATGTTTCATAGCAAGGTCAGGGATGGATGCCCTTAAAGCAGTTATTAATCCATTTTTTAGTGAAGAATCACAGTGTTATGGGAGGAAAATCTCCCTCCCACAAGCTGCTGGTAACCTTCCTAGCCACTCAGCATTAATAGAAACTTACAGTTTAACTGTAGCTCTGTCAAAGTTAGCATTGATGCCACATAGATATGAAAGTAAGTCTTGGCTCTAATAAAGTACAGCATTCACAGTAATTTAGTTACCCCTTTAACTACCTGTAAGGTGTATTGATCTCTGTAAGCAAGTCAAAGGCGCTTGTCTAGTCAAGGTTTTATAATGTGCTTAACATATGATTTGTATGATGTTGGTGCACATAAAGGATGAAGGAACAGGATTGCTGTTTCATGGCTGTAGTGGGATTTGGTCTGATCCTACCTACTGGGTCATTCCCTGCTGTGTTTAGAGGTTTCCTTGTGAGGAAAAGATGAAGCACTGCAGTTCATTGCTAGGGCAGCTCTGGCAATTCCTTCTCCTGATCACCTACTGCTGTCAGACTGCCCAACATTCTCCAAACTAGTTGTTTTCAGAAGTGTTTTCTGGAAGTCCTTTTTTGCTTAGGGCTGAAATGAGTGGGAGTTACTCAGATTTATTTAGGACATGGCACAACCCTTAGAAGATATTTTCAAGAATGTTTTTGTCTAGCCAGGCAGCCCCCTAATGCCATCTCCCCTCAGAGGAGCACATGCTGCAGCCTTTGGGAAGGCACTCCTGCCTTGCATGGCAGTACATTGTGGAGTGAGAGGGATTAGGAATGTAAAGCATCACCTATGGAGACAGTGCCAGGGAGAAAGCATGCTGCAGAGCACTCTGTCCTCCTGCAGTTATCCCTTCCTCGTCCATGTGCAGCTAATTTTATTAAATTCAGACCAGAGAATTTAAACTCTAGATCTATTCTGGTTTGAGTATTTCCTTCCTCACTTGGAAATCATTTCTATAGATCCAAGCTAATCCTGCACAGCTGAGGGACAGGGCTGGGACACAGTTTTTTGCAGTAGAGTGTTGTAGTGCAGGATCAGCTCAGAGGAAAGTCCAGTTATGCCACTGCCACCCATGGTTTTCACAAAAATTGGTCTGTTTGTCAAAATTTGACCCATTTAGCTTCCTGAGTGGGATGTGTACACAGCCTGCCATTTCTAAAGTTAATTGTGCTGTACCCATCATAAATTATTCATGGAGTGCCTTAGAGTGATGCTGACCTCCAGATCAGACTTTGCTGCAAAGTTTATGAGTGGTTTGAATGAGCTGAAGGTTTGGCCTTTTAATCTGACCTGTCATTAGCTGTCAGGATGTGCCAGGCTCAAAAGCAATTATTGCTGTTATATATCAGGAAAATTAAGTACAGTATTGCCCATTGAAGAGGTCATAAAAGTGAAAGGGTGCACTGTACCTGTTGCTGGTCACTGTGTTCCCTTGGGACTGGTTGTTTCTTGTCCCTGTGCTGTTACTGAGAGGAAGGCAGGATGGCATTTTTAGTTTATATTATGGTTATATCTTATCCATTCCACCCAGTGAAGAAGGAAAAAGTGCTCCAAATCAGAAGTGGGCTTATTTTATCCTTGGCAGGAAAGATTCCTATGGTTAGAGGGTTGGCTGGGTTCTGGTGACTGTCACTGTGGCCCCAGAGCAGGGAGGAACTGGTTATTTGCAAACCATTCATCATCTCCCTAATGCCCATGGACTTTGTGAACGTGCCAGAATGTTCTGCTCAGTGAAGACCAACTTGAGAATATGCTTAAATGCTTTGCTTTTTTTTTTTTTTTTTTGGTGCTGTGAGGTACCAGTTTTGGAGCAATCCCATCAAGAAAACTGTGAATCAAGGTCAGGGGTCACAGCTTAACAGGAATGGTCAGAAGCTCCAAATTTATGGGCAGCTAGGAAAGGTTCAGAGGTGGTTTAGGTTGTAGGTAGCTTGTTGGAGAGCAAATAAGTATTGAAATATTTCAGTGAAATAATTCACTGCAGAGGTGAAAAGGGTAAACTGATCTTTGTTTCTGCAATGGCTATTACAAGAGGTAATGGACTTAAATTGAAGCTGGGGTCATTTAGTCATTTGCTAAAAGCAAATTCGCCAGACGTCTGGCAGGAGGGCCCTGGCTTTGGGCACTAGGTGTATTTTGATGGTCTCTGACAGCCTGATATTTTGTAACTCTGGATTATTAGCCAGCTAAAGCTCTTACTCTTGTCATTAACAATAAATCCTATTGTAATAAGCTTTTTGCTAATTATGCTTCCTAGAATGTAGTGAACACCAGAATGAATCCAAGGTATTGACTTGTATCAATCACCTTTGGATGGACACAGTGAAATTGTCTGAAATGGCCAGGGATGGCCCTTTAATTAATAGGAAGTCCTCTGAAAGTTCAAAGCAAACATGGAATCTGGTAGGCTGGTGTTAATTGGGTTATTAGTTAACAAACTAGGTTCTTGCTTTATAAAGCAACCACTGTTATCTTGATCCTATTCCATTTACCTGCCTTTAGGTGGTGACATGGAGGATAAGGAAAGGGGAGAATTGAGTGTAGATAATACCATATGAATTAAGTCAATCTGGTTCTTTGAAGGAAAGTTCAAGGAAAATTCAAAGTGGAAGACTAGGCCAGCAAGTATAAACCTTATTTCTGTACTCTCCTCTGTTCAATTTATCCTTTCTTAGGAAAGGGAAGAGAAAACAAAGTATCTTTTTGTGACTTTCCAGCAGATTCTTAGAAACGGTTGACCTTCAAATGAGGATTTTCTGCTTTAAGATTTATTTCATGCTGTCTCTGAGCACATTTGGTTGGTCTGTGCAGTTTGCTGCAGTCAAGGAACATGGTATTAAATTCTGATGTGGTATTTCAGCTGGAAGGAGAAAATCCTGGTTTTGGAGAGGGAAGGAGGAGGGGGTTGGATTAAGACCCTGCTGCTAAAATGATTTAAGCCGTCAATGCCATTAAACTAAGTTAATCAGGATGTGGTATCTCAGCAACTTGCTGGGGCCAGGTTGGACAGCAGAACGACCTCTGTGTGAATTGCACACCTACAAAAACTTGGAATCAATCCCATCTTCCAATTTTCATGTCAGAAATATTTGGAAGACATTTGGACAGGGCACAGAATGAGTCGCAGGGCACAGTACAAGTCACAGGAGCCTTGAACCTCAAGGGCTATTGAGATGGAGCATCAGTGGGGATAGAGGTGAGGAATGGGGAGGAGAGAGTTTTTGTTTTACATGCTAGTCTGAAAAGCTACTGTGCTCCTGTGCCTCTCTTTTGAAGACTGTAGGACAAGGTTAATTCTTAACTCTCATTATACCCTACCCTACCCAAGTTAACATATTTAAAGGATATAAATGCCATGTGCTATTTCCTGAGCTCATGGAAATAGGGCACATTTTATTTTCACATCAAAGTCATGCTGATTTCTCCTTGCCTTTCAGTAAGTGCATTTTTGAACTGGTATAATGCCAGTACTTGGTTGGTTAGAGCTTCTGGACATGAGCTGAGATTGAAAATTCATTGCTGAAGTGGAAACTAGAGAGCTGAGGGTGGAACTTCTGCTGTCCTGTTTAATGTCTGGATAAGAATTGAGAGCTCTTTTTTTTTTTTCCTACTTGCAGAGGAAGGAAAAAAAATCTAGTTACACTTGTAGCTAAAAATCCAAATTTGCAAAGAAAAACAGAAGTAGTGCAATTGAGAAAATTCCCTTTAGATGTTTCTGTTAGTGGGTGAATAAAAAGAAACAGAGATGCTTCCAGAGCAAGGAAGAGGTGACATGCTGACCGGTGTGTTTTCTCTGGATTAGACTCAAGTATTGTTCTGTTCCCTCTTGCACAAAATCAGAAAAACTTCAGTGCCTTTTACAGAGAGCCCCTTGCTTGACAGCTGTATGAATGAAATCAGAATCTGCCCAGATTGAAGTGGGTTTTACTTCAATCTTCAAACAAATGGTATGAAGTTCCTGCTGTATTGTAAGAATCAGTAATATTATGCTCTTTTTCCAGGTTCTTGCGGGGATGAATGTTTACTCTGCTGAATTTGAAAGGATAAAGGAAGAATTCAATGTCCGGGGATATCCTACAATCTGCTATTTTGAGTCAGTTACGGTTTGCTACTATTTTAGAAATCATGCACTCTTCTATAATTGCATATTTTTATCTTTTAGGGCAAGGACTGAACCTTGTTTTGTTGCTTTAACAGGAAAGGAAAGTTCCTGTTCAACTTCGAGAACTTTGGTGCTACCGCAGCAGATATAGCAGAGTGGCTGAAAAAGTAAGGCATTGAACTTCATGCACTCCACCTTTTATGTACTCTTCATTATTTACAGAATGTAATGGTTTAGGAACAGACATCTCTCTCTCCTTCCCTCTGCTCAGAGGAGCAAACAAAACTGCCCTGCTGAGATCAGCTAAACTCATACGGGGAGATTGACTAATGTTTGTTTTTTAGCATGCATGCCTTGCATTTCACAATTGCATTTTGTCTGTAACAGGAGACTGACTGTGGACTAAAATAAATGCAGATACACAGATCTCAGCTTTGTTAAAAATGCCAGCTTAAATTTCCAGTGATCTTGGGTGCTTTAACTTAATACCTTGCAAAAGGTTTGACTTCTGTTGTGTTATTAAAAATGTGTATACAACGTGTGCAGTTCTTGTTGATTCATCAGCCTTTAGCTGAAGCCTTTAAAGTGTCTTGCAGAGACAAACTGAAGATGAAGGCACCTTGGCTAGGTAGTCACTTTTACTACATCTGTGTTTGCTGTAATGACATGAAAGCGTTGAAAGCCCCTAGTTCTACCAAAAGAGAGCTGTTTACAGTTGTAAACATTTTGGGGGCTGAATGAGCCTGTGGGACTAGCAGTTCAGAGACAGGCAGGGAAAGTGTGTGTGTGTGCGTGTGTGTATAGCTTCTCTTCAACTGGTGCAAATCCCCCATAGTCAGTGAATCTGATGGAGCAGCTGGAGAGAGCTGAGATAATCAAGTGATGGAGAAATCCCGTTAGCAGTGCACCCAGGTTCATGGGCATGGTGTCATCTTTGGAAGCCTCCCCTGTTTGCTGCAGTCGTGGGAAAAATACTGAAATGAACCTAATGAAAGGAAACAAACACATGGGAAAGAACAGACTGTTGCAAACTATTGTAATAGTACAGCTTAGCAGAATTGGCTCAGAATAAATGTGTTTTGCTGTACTAGTGGTGCTGTGCAGGGGACGTGCATATGGTTGCAGGTAGCCCATGGTCTTCAGCAGGAGAAGCTTCAGGATTTGGAACCCACAAATGTAGTGAGAGCTGCATTCCTGTTAGCATCAGGAGCTACAAACACTGCAAGCAAGTACTGACCAATAGGCTCAAATAGGAGGAATTCAGCCGTAGTCATTAAGCCTGCTGTAGTCAATTAAGCCTTCAAATGACAGTGATCAAGATGGCAACTCCAGCAACTGGAAGGAGATGATCAGCCCTTGGAGTAAGGATAGGGCTTAATCACCTGCACTTTGTTATGCTTTTCAATTCTGCAAGGATGTGGTTATCTCTTGGCTACCATATGTGAAACATTAGCTGTTTGGGGTGTTTTTTTCCCCTGTCTGCCCACATAATATCCAGATAATCCCTGCAATATGCAGTACCTTTATATCAGTGCTGTGGCAGCAAGTGAACACAGCTACTGGAGGCAAAGCAGAGCAGCTGCAAGCTCTTTCCAATGATAATCTCTGCTAACAAGCCACTGTGGGCTTTGGCTGATACTTCAGCAGTCCAGAGCTAAAGACAGCTGTTTGTCCTTGCTTAGTGTTAGTGCATGCTTATTAGTTGCCCAGAGGATAATCTGAGCAGTAGCCTTGTGCCCCTGTTCTGTGTAAAAAGTACAAGATTTGAAGGAAACCACATTAAGTAATTATGTGTACTTATATTTTGCAAGTAATTGATGCTTAAATTAGGATAAATTAAATTATTAATAAAACCACATATAGGGTAAACATACACACATAATATTATACTATTCTGAGGAATCTGTAGTACAAGTAGTCAAAATGGTATGGCAAGGGCTTTAGGAAAGCCAAGGAGAGCAATTAGGTAGCTGCAAGGAGTACAGGCTGTCTTTCAGAATAGCATAATATTAAAATATTGAAAGGTTGCTTTGGTACAAAATGTTGCTCCAAGAACCAGGGCATGGCAGGGCCGTGGCAAAGAAAGCCAATGCATTTTTATACAGTGCATGCTGTCATTGTAGAGGCTTGAAAGCAAATCCAGCAGACATTGAGCCATATGAAATGGCCTATTTTGTGTGGACAATAAGTACATTCCGCAAAAAAGCAGCTGTTGTCCCTCTCCCTATTCTTGTTTCTTTCCTTCTAAATATTAGTGGTAAAGTGCTGAGTGTGGTTGATCTTAGGCTCATTTGTGAAGGAGAACATGCTATAACTTCGTGAAAGTCAGAGTTATTTAAATCATTGTCCATGCTTTTTCCTCTCAGGACAAGAACTGATAGTTTGGAGAGCTCCAACACCTCTTGTTCTTTTTTTTTTACTACTTGTTGAAGGTGCTTCCTTCTAATGCTGAAAGTGTGTTATTGCATCAGTCTTACAGATGCTTCACCTCTCTTATCTTTCTAATAGGCACTGTCTACTGTGTTATGGAGTTTCAGATGTTTTCATGAGGCAATAGAGACAAACCATCATACAGTCTCAATCCAACACAGTAGAGATACTATCTTGTACATACCACATTTTTGTTAACTCTGATACACAGCTGTATCAGCCTGAATGGTAGGCAAGCCCAGCAGCTTCTTGCTGCCTTCAATAGTTGCTTGGTTTGTCTTGCTGTTTTTATAGATTCCCCTCAGGCCCTTCCTTAGCATCAGCTACTCCGTTAAATCAAGAACTTGTTCTGTGCTCTCAATTGAATTAGCTTTTTATAACTCTTCTGGACTTCTGTTATCCTAGTCAGGTGTTGGGTGTGTTGTGTGTCTGGGTTAAATGACATTTTAAATTTTGTTATTGCTTTCTCCAGGCCTTGAGGTGTTTCATACCAACTCCTGTGTAGGCTTATTAGCATGCACAACATTTTAAATCAGGCCATTTGAATAAACATCCCGTGCCCTGCTTTACTAATTCCTGACTGAAATAGGTCACACCAGGCCCTGCTAAACACCACGTTCTCCCAGTGCTTTGTAGGCACTGTGTCCATGTTCATCATGCTCTGCCTACTCAGCCCAGTTCCCAAATCCATTGAGTGTCATGGTGTTTGCTGGAAAGCCTTCACTCTTCCAGGATACCTGAAGATTATTGCTCTCTGGGCTGCTTGGCCAGGTGCAGCTCCGACCTTTGCTTTAATGTTTTCTTCTTGGTTTGTTTATTGTAGATGCAGCAGCAGAGGTGTGCATCACAGTTCTGCATGGATTGTTTAATATTCTTGGATCACACCCATTGCTTACATTGACAGAAGTTGCTATCTGAATCTGTGTATCTCTACTGCTTTTTTTTTATCAAACTAGGCTTTCAGCCTAGAAATGAGTAAGGCAGGATAAATGAGTTACCATGTTTGCCATTCCTTGTTCCAGGCAGCTAACACAATAATACATTTTAATCAAAAATAGTAAATCTGCTTTCACCAGAGATGGGGTCACATCCAGACCTGTACTTTGCCAAAGAATTTAGGGAATTTTGGGGGGTATTTGGAACTCATTACTGCAACTGACAAGAATAAAATAGCTTCAGAGTCTGGCTGCTAATGTTTGTATGTTTGGGTGTCTTTTCTGTGAACACTGCTTTAATAAATAAAATGTCAATTAGCATAGTTTAGTTCACAGCTGCCAAATTCTCTTTTTAATGTACATTAATGGAAGCCAAAACCAATTGTTTATTGGGATGGCAAGCTCTGTTTCCAGACCTGCCACTGTGTCTTTGAGCAGTCTCTGTGGCTCTGACCCATCAAAGACAGTTGAGCTCATGTGCAATCATAGCGAAGCTGGTAGAACACACTACTTGCCTTTCAGGTTAGGCATGCAGCTGAGTAGCTTTGCTGAATTAGGCCTACAAGCCCACTGCAGAGTGAGGGCATAATGATGTTTCCCTGGCTCACAAGAGTTGTTCAGGGTAAAACCACGTATTCCTGGGGAAATGGTGTGTGTCGCTGGCTCATGGTCCCAACCCTGCTCCTCCTTTCTCTGTTGGCCCTAATCATGCTGTCAGTATCCAAGGTGACAGGTTAAATTGGCTCTTTCTACTCACTGCTTTTTTCTTTCACTTGCAATGACTCCTGTGAACTACAAAGTGGGAATGCTGTGAGAAAGGGAGCATCCTGCTGAGAAGGGTAAAAGAGTAGTAGAAAATGCTTTTGATTTCTATAATGTAATAACCAAGCAGTCTGGTTATCTCCTTGCTCCATCCCATTCCATTGCTGATCTGTCCTCAGGAGCTTCTTGCAGATTTTTTTATTCCACCTCCAGTTTTATCTGTGTTTCAGTGCCTTTGAGTTCTGGATGGGTACAATTATGGAAGCTGTTCAGTAGGGTTGGTGTGTCAGACATGTATGAACATCTGCACAAAGTGGTTCCTTACAGTTTGACTTTCCAGGATGGTTGCTTAGCACCAGAGAGCTGCCTTTAAGCTGAGTATGTTTGTCTTGTAGCCCACAGGCACCTCAGCCACAGGCTCCAGAGACTCCCTGGGCAGATGAAGAAAATGTAGTTTATCACCTGACCGATGAGGACTTCGACAGTTTTATAAAAGATCATTCATCTGTGCTAGTGATGTTCCATGCACCATGTGAGTTTGTTTTCTCTTCTGTACTCTGAGCCAAATTCTTGCTAACAAAATCAGTGATGTTTTTCTGTGGAAGTTTCACAGAACCATGAACTCAAAAGTCCAGGCTTTTCTTGTTTGTGATTGTTAAATACACAAGGCATGAAATGTTTGTGAAGTTGGTGACTTCACATTTAGGATGGAGATGTGCTTCTGGAAGAGGGACATTTTGTAGTCTGAGTCAAAACATAATTGAGTGTAATGATGCTTAAATAGTCTGGGTACTCATCACTCTACAGCATGATTCCCCATTTTCAACTTCTCTTCAATATTGTTTGCTTTCAAAGCAGAACTCTGGTTGATTAAACAACTCAACTTGAGAACCACGAGTTCCTGGGTTCTTGTCCATGGCTGCTGATGTGTCATTTTGAGCATTTTCACCCTTCTGCTGGAGTTTCTCTGGCAATGTAAGGGATGATGGTCATTATATATTGTGCTGAACTATGCCAAAAGTAGACTGAAGTTTAGAAAGTCCTCAGAACTTTTGTTAACTAACGCAGAGTTGGTGGTGATACTACTTACTGTTCTGCTGAGAATGCATTGAACTGATCTTTTTCATGACTTGAGGTTTTAGCTTCACCAATAAAATACAGTGGGTTGACTTCAGGAAGCTGTTCCAGCCATGCTGCCCTCTTGTATGCTGTTGGGTGGAAGAGTGCATTAGACTGTTTACTGTGGATGTAACTTGTTTCAGCTACATAGCTAGTTCTTCCAATTGTTTTTGTCTGTGATGGACAGTTCAAGCTTGAATCTGCTATGCTGGATGACACACAGCTTCTCTCTCCTCTTGCTGCTGTGCTGGCAGTAGTACTTGGGTGAGATGTTCATTTTCAAGGGCATAGATTTAAAGGTTAGGGCTCTGGAGGCAGACTGTGTGCTCACAGCTGAAGCTTTTGGCACAGAGGCTGAAATCCTGCTTCCCTTTAAGCCAGCAGGAGTTAGCCCCAAAATGCCTTTCTTTGAAGGTCTGCTCATAAGACTCATTTGAAAAACGTACCATAATGAGTTTCCTCTGCCTGATGAAGTGTCTAAGAATTTGGTCTGCTGAAGCAGAGGACTGACTGCTGTTTTGTCTCTGTGTTCCCTGGATTATTTGTACTAATGAAAGTGGGACCGGAGATGAGCTCCTGGTCTGAAACCCAAAACACTAGGAGCAGAACTGATGAGGCCTGGTTTGCTCAGGAGTTATCCTTCGTTACCCAAATCCTTCCTTCCCCAGATTTTCCTGCATCCCAGTGTGCCAGTGACAGCATGGGGTGCTGCTCCTCAGCAGCTGTGCATTTGCTGAGCAGCTGCTGCCAAGCACAAATGTAACTCCTAAATTCCCTCCTTTCCCTCTCTCTGCACAATGGCGTGGGATAAGCATCCCTTCTCTTTAGCCCTGGATCTCAGCATGTTTAGAGATTTAGTAGTATTTTAAAGCTTTGCCTTTTTTTGAGTTTGTAAATGGGCAAAGGAGTCTAGTCATGTATTCAGGAGAAGGAAGAGGGGGAAGAAATCAACAGCTGGCCCTGCAAAATTTAATCCTTTAGGAAGCCAGATTAAAAATAGATGAATGTATACAACTGCAATCAAATTTTATAGTAAGTTCAAGTTAGTTTTAAATCTCAATAGGATTCTGTTCGGTTTTTAGTGGTTTTTTTTTTAGTATTTTCAAGAACACAGGTAACACAGGGGTAGCAATATTGCATGACCTTTTTTGAGAGGAGGGGTGCTTCCAAACAGGTATGTTTTGTACTAAGAGACATTCTGCACCAAGGTACAGCAGTACTTTGGCAAGTGCTGTTTTAAAAGTAAATCAAATGCCTTAGTTGGGCTGTTGCAATCTTCTGATAACACTTTCCAGCTGCTCAGAATTGGGATAAAGAGTGTTCTTTGCCAGAACAATTCCATTTTAAATGCAGCTCAAATATTTGGGGCATTTTATTTACATTCAGGTGGTAATGGTAATTCTGCCTACGTGCAGAATCCACCTCGTACATGTGTAAAAGATCTGTGTTTGTAAAAATCCTCTCTGGGCATCCTCAGCAGAGTATAAGGCTTGCAAACTAATTAATGACAGACAACTATCATAAACAGTTATCTCCATGATTAAAGGCTCTTCTCTTAGCACTTCTTAAATGTGCTAATGGTGTCACCTTATGAATATTAAGAGATAAATTATTCCAGTAAAAGAAGTGGTAAAACCAGTGAACATCTTGCTTGTTTTGACCTTGGTAGCTCAGGCTGAGGAAGTTTTTTTCTAAGAATTATGTATTAATAAAAAAGATGTTGAAACATCTACAAAATAGGCTCATAACACAGGATATACTTTTAAGTAAGAGTAATCAAAGGGATTTCAACACTGGCCTGGAATTAACGATTACTTAAACTCCTGTGTCACCACGCAGCACACACGTGACTTGGAGTTTTTCTGGCACACTGTTATGGTTTAGCCTGAGCCACAGCACAGCCCCACACAGTTGCTCCCTCATTGGGATGGGGGAGATAATTTGAAAAGGTAAAGCCAAGAAAATTCGTGGGTTTGTGAGAGAGTCGTGGTTTAATAGGAAAACCAAAAGCTATGTACAGGCAAACCAAAACAAGGAATTTGTTCACTACTTTGGATTTGCTGGCAGGTGTTCAACCATTCCCAGAAAAGCAGAGCTTTGTCACACATAGTGATGACTTGGGAAGACAAACTCTATCACTCCAAATGTCCCCCCTCTCCCTCTTCCCTTCATTCTGTATGCTGAGCATGACACCACGTGGTCTGGGACATCCCTGTGGTCATTTGGGGTCAGCTGTCCTGGCTGTGTCCCCTGACATCTTCTTGTACACCTCCAGCCTCTTCACTGGTGGGTTGGGGTGAGGAGCAGAAAAAGTCTGGATTCTGTAAACACTGCTCATCAATAGCCAAAACATCCCTGAATTATCGACATTGTTCCCAGCACAAATCCAACTTATGGCTCAATACCAGCTACTGTGGAGAAAATTAACTCCAGCCCAGCCCAAGCCATCACGCACATATGAGGAGCTGTTTTAGTAGAGGCGAATCATTTCAGTGATGCTTTAATTCCTTATTCAGGTCGCCAATGCATTAATAGAGTGTTGTATAAAATGATATGTAGGGAATTGGCAGCGTTTTGTCTGCTCCCTGCCCCCAGTGCTGAGGATACAGCTGAACCAAACACATCCCAGGTAAATACCTGTGAACTGCACCATTAGGAGCTGTGATGGATGTGGCCAATTGGGTCTCCATGCCTGTGGCTACTAATGATCATCCCTGAGGACCCCACTGTAATTATTTACAATCAGTTGCACTTACTAGCCCAGTCAAAGGCATGGCAGCATTTTAAGTGCTGCCAGGCATAACTAAATTCAAGGAGAGCAGCCTAGTGTGTTTTAAACACATCGGGAAGGTCTGCAGCTTGCACCTCTTGGGATTAGGGACACCATACCTTTTGTGCAATAATTTATCACAACCATTAAACAGAAGGTGTGCTGCTTCAGGTCATTACTGCTGGCCCTGGGTGAGTGTGGGTGGGCAGGATGAGTTCATCCTGCTTTCGTTTCACAGGTCACTGGGGACACAGAGCAGGATTTTTAACCTGCTGAAACTCCTTTGTAAAGCCCTTAAGAGGATGTTCAATAAATTTGAATATTTAGCATAGGTAAATAATGATCCAGCCAGTCAGGCTCTGAAGGCACTCTCCTCCCCAGCCATCTGTGAAAGGTATGCAGTTGTGCTCCTTACTTAGGCATTCTGCTGAAATTTTGTAATTTCTGGTGGTGAGCTTTGTGTTATCCTGGATATATCCAAACTGGAGTCTTGCAGACATCTGAAGTGTTTTTTCAATGTGTTGTTGTACCCAAAACCTGCTTTCTCCTGCACTGTACAAAAGAACAAAGAAAGGGCCCTCCTCCCAAAGGATTTTACTTGGATTGATCGTATTTGGTAACATGAGATAGCAGAGTTGTGTAAGCAGGCCTATTTCTGAGGCTATAACAAAGGATTTATTGCACCAACCAAAGTTATTTCTGTACTATAACATAACTAAAAGCAGCTTTGTTGCTTATGATAGGCTTCTGCTAGCAATGAGAATAAAGACTCCATGCCTGTGTGTGCTTCTTGATATCTGTGCCTACAGCTGATCGATTTATTTAGATGCCCAAGATGACAGCTGGGTTCTGAATGTCTCTAAATATGGGTTATGTTGCCAGTCAAGTGTTGTTAAATGCTTTAGTGTCATGGGTACTCACTGGGACTTAAAATGCTCCTGAGTCACTTGATCACAAAAAAAAGCCCTATTTGGGTTTTCAGTTTCCTCATCAAACTATTTGCTGAGTCCAATGCAATTTTTTAAATAATTCTGTCCAAAATATTTGCCAAATTAGTGAGGGTTACCGTCCTTCTGACTCTGTTTTGTCGAAGTAATAAACCTCCTACACATTTATCCTTTCTACTTTTTTCTCAGCATTTTCCTGTGAGTCACATCTCAGTCACAAAATAAACCCAACCAGGTCACTGATAAGTCAATTCAAATGCTACTGAAAGGTGTTTAAAGTCCAGGATTGAAATTCAAGTCAATTCAGAAATGGTTTCTAGAAGTGTCTGCTGTTCACACACAGGAGTTACTTTTCATTATGTTTTGTTAACACAAGAGACACTGCTAACATTTTAAAGCATACCTCTTCTTGCAGCCTCATGCAGAATAATGTCCTGGTGCCCCTATGAGCTGTAGCCTCCCCATGTACCTTCAGCAAGCACTCATCTGAGGAGTCTCTGATACTGATTGGTGGTTGCAGTCACCCCTGATGTTTTCTTGGGGCTGCTTTGCCCTCTCATACCCCATCAGCCAGAGCAAAGTTTGTGGTTCAGTACTGATGCCAGAGGTAACAAACAGAGGAGAAAAAAGGGCTTTGGCTGTACTGTTAATGTGAATGTGTATTTGCTTTTTAAAGGATTAAACTATTAAAATGATTTTCCTGCAATATTTCTTCCTTATATGCAAGCTTAAATTCAGGTTAAACCTGTGCTCTTCCCAGTCCCCTTCATAGGTTTCCTTCAGAGACCATATCAGCTGATTGCAGGACTTAGGGTTAGAAAAAATGCTGATGTCCTTTGTAGGCTATCGGAGCCATTGTGGTTTTTCCTCCATTGATAAAGAGGGAAAACAGGGAAAATACAGCCTAATAGACCTTTGCTTGCTTCCTCCCAGTGGAAGGGAGTGCAAAAATAAATCTTGAAATTATAAAATGCACCACAGTTTTCATGTGTTGTTGAAATGTCCGTGAAATTCCTTTCCTGTCCTCGGATATTTTCTCTCCCTTTATAAACCAACCCGATAAATTATGCAGTTGCTGCTTTCCAAAGTCAGCTATTCAGCTGTTCAGGTTTTTAATTGCTCAGGGAGCGGTTTTATCAATTTGGCTTTGAAAAACAGCTTTTCACACCCTTCACTCCTTCCCTCCTCCCTCCGGTGCATTCCAACCCAAGGCTTTAAGTGACTTCGTGAACTCATTATTAAGAATCCCAACCAATTAGCCCAGTACAAGAAGAAGGCCTCAGCTTCTAACCAAGTAGTGAACTTGGATCTCTTCCTGCCAGTGCACCATCACTGGTTTCAGTGGCCTTGTTTTTGTTTCTTACTGCTGCACGTGTTGAAATTGAGATGTAGGAATCCATTGCTCACTTTAAATATTAAGTAAAGTGAATCCAAAATGTGTGCACAAAATCAAATCTGTTTTTTTTCAAACCATGTTTTACAACTGTAAATAAGTAAGTCTCCCTTTCAGACCCCCCTCTAGTTCCTTTTGAAAGCAAGCTATGATGCTGTGAGCTCTAATTGGGATGTCTGTTGGCAGCATCAACCAAAAGGCCACGAGTTGAAAAGGCTGAGGAATAATCTACTCTGTAGCCTGAGAAAAATTGCCTTTCTAGCACAGGTCAGCAGCAGCCCAACATTGGCGGCCTGTGATAAATAAGAAAATTAAATTATTTATAAATAAATAAAATTTTTCCATGCTAATTCATGATTCAATCAAAGAATTTTTTTTTTAAATGTCAGCCAACACAGTTGTTCCAGTAGAGGTAAAAGGCTTGTGGGTTATCCAAACATCCAGCAGCAGTGAACGTGGATGGAAACATCCTTTAATTTTTGTCCTTGTCATATATGACATATGTGATTTTTAAAATAAAATGTTGGTTGTGTTCAGTGGCTACATAGCGAGCCTTTGGCATCTGCCTTCAGATGTAGAGCCTCTGGGATAAAGGCAAACAACAGGTACCTGGGAAGCTGGTTTTGGTGGACCTGTGCAGGTTTGGATTACTGGAAGTTTGTAGTGTGTAAGGCAGGTTGTGCGTTTGGACTCTGGTCAGATGCTGTATCCCTGTGGTACAGCTGCATATACCAGTCCATAGAAAGATACACAAGGGGACATTTATGTGTCAGGGGGCTTGCTGTGGGCTCAATCCTGTTCTTACCAAACCCTGTGAAAATGTTCTCCTTGTTTCAGAGTAGTTGTAGAAAGCTTTGACCAAGTCAAACTTTCTGGACTGTTACGTGGGTCACACACAGTGCCTGTCTCTAGTGGGTTTTTGGTGGAGCAATGCAGATGTCAGGATGGGCTGTTGTACTGCCCTCATCACCAAAAACTGAGTTGTTGTGTAAGGACACTCGGATGATGAATGTTGCTGTTTAGGAGTCTGGACAGATTGTTGAAGAGAAAAGATTTGCTTCAACTTTAGATGCATATTGCCTGACTCTCTGTGTCCTATGGGCTCCTAATTTTAATGTTGCCTTACTGTTTTTTAAATGGGATGTATAATAAAAATGCTTCCCCTGTACAGGCATAAATTGTGCCAACTTTCTGTGCCTTGTATGTATGTACTTCTCAGCTGAACAGTCCCGCAGGCTTCTGGAGCAGATACATTCTTCGTGTAAACCAGCTAGAAATAGGTACATTCTCAGCTTCAGAATCTGCTTCCAGAGGTGAACAAGTCCTGACTGTTGATTTCAGAGAGAGGAGGTTTGGGTTCTTCATTATATAAAAGCATGGAAGTCTACAACAAGATGTTGCTCGATACTACATATATTTGAATATCACCAAAAATCTTAAGGAGTGTAAACAGTTCAGCACAGTGACCTGCCAGAGCAGTGACCTGTAATTACACTAATTACAGACATTTTTTCGGGGAGATTTAATCACATATTAAAACAGAAGTTCTTGGAAAGGCAACAAATCAGGAAAATGAAGAACCTGACATGGATTTTTCCTTTAATGACACTACCACTCCTGTTTCTCAAGGATCTAAAAAGTCAATATGGATTTTTAGTGGTACTTAATATAAATAGGAATGTGAAGAGTATAAAAATCCTAATAACTACCTTGTGCAGTATAACTTGATAGGATACCTAGTGAAAGGGGTGAACACAGTAGCAGCTGATTCCATTGTCTCTTTTCTGTTGATCTTTTGATACTGGCACACACAGTTCGTAGGGGATTATTGTCTTTTTGAAGCAGTTTATGCTCTTTGAGCAGGGTATGGTCATAAAAAAGGATGATCCGATGATAAAAGCAATAGCCTTGGCCTGGAGATGTAAAAGTTCAGTTCTTTGCCTTGCTTTGATTTGTACAGTCACGACCCAAGTCACTAAATATTTGTCTTGGTTTCCAACCTGTGAAGTGGAGATAACATTTCACCTTGCATAGGAGTTTTATCTAGCAAGTAATGGCCAGACTGCGAGCGACTCCAGTATTGCAGGAATTGAGATATGGAAGGCATATGGGCACTGCAAAGTCTTGATTAACGTGAAGGAAGTAGGATTCTGCCTTTGGTGTTCCCTGGCTTGTGGCAGACATCAGTTTTTTGGCCCACAAGTTTAGGAAACCCCATCTGCCACTGGATGAGCACAGAGCTCAGACAAGATTATCGCAGCTTGAGCTGATGACTTGCAACCTGGTTACAGCTCATGCCAGGACTGAAAGGGAGGAGCCTTGACTTGCTCTGGTTCAGCTTCACAAAAGGAAGAGTGGCAAACTTGGGGTGTTTTGGGCAGGATCTTGGCTTGCTCTGTGGCATGATGCTGTTCTGGGGACAGCATGTACATTGAATAACTTACTTGGTAGCAGTTGTGGGTATTGAGAGCAGAATGTAGGGTATAAGTAAAGAAAGAAGGAAAGGAGATGAAATGTAGATTTTGGGGGTTGTGAAATTTGGGAGGTTGGTTTGAAATGCATTGCTGTATGCTTGCCTCCAATTGGGAGCAATTAGTTTCTCTATTAAAGAAGACATTTGCAAAGGCTATTCCAATCAGAAAAAAAAGCTTCATGTGAATGTGTGGCAGGTGGTGTGAAGGGAACATTAGTTTCTTTGGGGATTTGCTGCCTCATTTCTCACATTACTATTGCCTTCCCTCTCTCCTAACGAGTCCTTACCAACTGACTCAGCCTGGTACACAGGAGTAGCTGCCGAGCACTAAGGAGCAGCTGAGAGGTGACAGCTGAAGAGAGAATATCCCCATTCTCTGGGTATTTGCTGTAGGTTATTTAGGTGTTCAGAGGGGTCCTTCAGAAGACTTAGGTAATTTTAGCTGTTAAAAATCCACATTTGAGTGTGTGAATTGAGTGACTGTCCTCCTGGCAAGCTTGACCCCAGTGTACTTGTAAGCCCTTAATGCTCTTGTGGTGAGTTCTGATAGGAGTGAAGCATAACTTATTTTTATAGGTTTACTTTGCTTGCCTCTAATGATGGGTTAACAGTAGGAATGAGCTTTAAGAATTAAACTCCAGGTTTATTTTTTTCTGAAATAAATTAATTTCCTTGCTTGGATAAGCTCAATATACTGTGCAGGGCTCTCATTTGGAAAGTGCCTTACAGTATCTCTGCTACTTGAATCCTTACCAGTAGAGTTTTCCCTGTCAAGTTGCTATCTTCCTAAATACTTTATGGCTTCAACTTTTATTCTGTGAAAGGTAGAGAACTTATGTAAAGGGCAAATAGCGAATGGAGAAACCTAGAGTGAAAGATTGCTTGCCTGCCTGTCTGCCCTTTCAGATGGTGAGTTGGCAAGTGATGCCATTTTTCTGAGTTATTAATAAATGAATCCATTACCTGGACACTGAGGCATTGTGCTGATGGTGGAGCTTTGTCTTCTGGAGTTCTGACTGGTTGTGGTTGGCAGCTGTGCCAGCAGGCTTTTCCTAAATAGGTGAATAGGTCTCAGCTGGTAGTCACTTCTGCTGTGATTTTGGACAAAAAATGTGCATTCTGCACAGTATCTCTTCTTGATACTTGACTTTTGCAGACATCTTCACAGTAACAGTCAGTGTCACCATTCCCTTTAACCTCCTTGTCCTGTAAGCTTCAGTTCTTTGGGGTGTACCTTTTTAGGAAGATCTCATTGTGTTGCATCCATTTTGCTGATGTCTTACACAAAATGCATCCTAGAGAGTGGTTATTCTTGGGTTATGCTGTTTTTGTGAGCTGAACATTTAAAGCTCTTTCATCTAACCTGTGTTCTCTGGCATTTTCATTACTAAATCCAAAGCATAAAGTCTTCTACAGTGGTGTAAGAGTGTGAGGGAAAGCAGTGCAACTTCTCTTCCCTCCTCAAGGTAAAATTTGTTGTTCACTTGGCAATGGAGAAATGGGGGAGTCTTTTTTGGATGTGGAATAATTCTGGCTTAATTGAGAAGGAAACTTTCTGGTGGTATTTTTCATAAACTCTCAAAAATTTCACCTTAAGGCAACCATGCTGTTGTCTCACATTTCAATAGGGGAAGATTAATTTTCAACACCTACTCGGGGCCATGTTCCTCAGAGCTGGTGTAGGAAGTGTAATTCATATCTTCCAGTACCAGCTGATTCACCTTCCTTCATTTCTTTTCCCTCCCAAGAGGGATGGTGGGAGGCACTGTCATCTCCCAACACTGATTTCTATCAGTTGCACCACAGTCTCGAGTAAGAGGGTATATCCATGCAATTTTGGTATATACATGCAATGTAATCTCCGACAGCTGGAAGCTGAAACCACCTTTGGAATGAAAATAAGGAACCATGTGATTCTTGGTTTTAGTTTATTTTACGTAAAAATGATGATTATTTTAAAGGTTGTTCCTGGGTACATGCTGGAGTCTGTGCTGTGCAGATGGGGTGTTTTTTTTTTCTCAAAGGCTGCTATCAGGAGTCCAGCTGAGCCATGGCCCCCTGTGAGCTCAGAAGCAGAGAGCACACACGGAGGGCAAGATAGAGCAGAGATCTCTCTCCTTGGTTGATTCTCAGGAGTCCCTGGGAAGCAGTAGCCTGTGGCTGAGGCTAGCTTTGGAGAATATTCACCCTTTACCCTGAGCCTGAGTCAGAAGAAGATATGCTCCAGTGTGACCAGAAATGAAGGCAAAAGTGTGTGTTGTGCAGTTCACCAGAGCTACTGTCTTTTAAATCCCATGGAGGCAGCCTGCAGGACCTGCTCCGTGTTTGTCTCCCACGTGCTGAGCCTTCCCCTGCCAAGGGCCACTGCTGGCTAAAGGTGGCCCTTCTGCCAGAGCTGTGAGCACAACACGGATGCAGACAGGGTTCCCGGAGTATACGTTTGGTTAAGCTCTCTTCTCAGTTTGATCTGATTCGTGAAATGCAGCTGTCTTTTTCAAAAACAAGCAAATAGTTTTAACTCATACTACAACTAAAACTGTTATGACTCTTCTGAGCAGTTTCAGTGATGCTGGGAGGGAAGAAATTATGCCACCATAGAAAAGACAAGATGGTGTCTGGGTTTGGGTCACTACCACCTCAGCAAGTCATACAGACAGGAAGAAGAGTGACCGATTTGAAAAGATTTTGTGCCCCAGCTTCACACTGAAGGGCTCCTGGAAGCAGGCAGAGACTTTCTTCTGTGTGCCCATGCTGGGAGTGGATTTGCACAGCTCATTGCACGCACAGATTGGCTGCACTCTGAGCTCATGGTAATGCCATGAGATGTGATAACGGCGGGGCCGAGTTGCTGCAGTGCTCTCCTGGCACTGGGATGAACTGTGCAGCCCACGCAGCCGTGGCGTTGGGCTGCAGCCGCAGCGGTGTAGCATGACTGCAATAATCCAAACTGCTTAAGTGTTTTTCTCCTAATTCTGTATTTCTAGTTCCTCAGAGTCTTTTCCAGGCTGACCTTTCACAGGCTTTGTCTTTTGTAAAGCCGTAAAGCTGTTTGCTTGTCACTGATCTCTAAGCAGTTTAATGCCGGGTCAAACCAAACCTGCCTTTAAATGTGTGGTATTGGGGGTAGGTTGTGTCTGGATTTGTATATGTGTGCTAGCTGTTGGAAATTTGAATTCGATATCACATTAAAGATGTTGAAGATGCCCCTCTTATAAGAAAGCATCAAGTCTTGAAACGTTGTGTTTAAGTATCTGGAATTTTACTTGGGTATGCAGTGCTGCTGGTGAGAACATGAATGGTTTGGAGGGCGTAAGTACCCAGAGGGAAAAGGTGGTGCAAAATTCTTTGGGCTCCTGATCCTTCCTAAGACGATTCTGGGTGGTTTTATTTGGTTTTTGTTTGTTTTTTTTTTTTTTAGTAGAAGGAGATCCTGGCATGGCCTGACTGCTCTGGCTATTGTGACTATTAAGTGAACATGCAACCAACACAACTGCAAATTTCTACCTGTGATTATGGGGAGAAACAAATGCTTTTGTCATCCTCCCTCCCTGCCAAATTTTTGGATGATTTTCCATCAGATGTCTGCAATGCAGATGGCTAAATTATGCAAGGGAGTCTGCAGCTGTTGTAGTTTATGCTCTCCTATACCGGTGAAGGAACTGTAAACTGCCTCATGTCAGACCTGAGAGATCCTCTTTTACATGATGCATAAGAAGTCTTTATGTGTTACAGACTTCCATGGCAGAAGAGAATACATTTGTGTTCTTGCATGTGTGATAAGAGGGCTGGGATTTGTGTGTCCTTGCTGTGGCTGCAAGGATTGTGTCGCCCCTGCTCCCTGCAGATACTCCTGCTTTTATATGTAGGGGTGCAAGTTCAATGTCAACAATGGGGCACATGTAAGAACTGCTGTTTTGAGAGGTCACTGCTCCTTTGGGATTAAGAATGGAGAAACCAATGGTCTTATCCCTAGGTGTTAAACGTTTAGAGAGCAAAGGTGCCTCTGAAATTTTTGACAGTTTTTTTTTTTTCTTTGCTTGAAGTTATCCGTAAATCTTGTGTGAGTGTATTCTGAACTGCCAGTGGCCCACTTGCTGAAAGCAGGACTTGTTTTGTGATTCAAATCGTTTTCTCATCAGGCTAATGGGGGTATTTTTGGTATGCAGCTATAGATGAATGTAGAGCTGGCATGATACAATAAATAGCTGGTACATGATAACAGTATTCAAGCAGTCTGTTGATGACAGAAATATAATGATTCTTTAAAATCTTTATTTGCAATTTAGTTTACCTCTCGGGTTCTTGATGTCAGAAATTGCTTCTTCACAACTGCCTGGATTTTGTCTTTTATCTCTTGCTTGTCACTTCAGATCATCAGACAATGTTGTCTTGAAATGAGAGGACATGACCAAAAGCATGGCATTTATTTATATAGTCAAAATAACCTGAAAGAAGTGAACACTGAATGACAGAGAGACACAGAGATTTATATTCTTGGGCTAGCACTAAGACAGCATATGCAGGAGCTTAGCTGGAGCTGCTTGACTGGTTTTCTGCCTCTAAAACTTGATTTTAACAGTAGAAGTACTTGTATTAGTTTATTTCTGAAAAGATTTGGAGCAACTGTGTTTTGTGAATCTTTGCCATGGTGCCAAATAGGCTGCTGTAAACAAATACAGATATTTCCTTGGAGAAAGAGTTGCTTGGTACATTTGTTAGCCTTTCCTTTGTTCATGTGCTGTTCACTCTTTCAGTTCAGCATTGGTCTGTTCATGCTTGGCCTTTGCCTCTACATTTGCCTATGGTCACACTCTGTGAGGGACATAGTGCTGAGCTAGTGTTGTCTTCTGTCCTGCCAGTGGGATTCTGGAGGGAAGTGACCACGGTGATGTGGGGACCTTTGATCACCATTGTCAGGGCATGCAGCTGAGCTAAGCTGTGTGACAGTGACTGCACCAAAGGAAGGAACTGCTTATCCACCCATCTGCACAGTGCAAATGAGAAGATTGATTGTAAATAAACTGGGAAAGAAGAATTCTTGCTTCGTTTAGACATCTGTTTTAAAAATGGTTAGCAAGGGTGCGTACCAGATGTCCTAGCATTGGTTGTTGTAAGCATTGCCTTCTTTTCCCTGTCTTGTAACACTTCCTTTATGCTCATCAGTGTGCTCTTTCTAGCCGAGCCTTGGCCCTTGCAGCCTGGGGCTCCTTTTGTGCAAGAGGATCAGGATGAGGGCTGAGAGGTCAGAGGAGTTGTCATGAACTGGTCAGCAGAACCTGGACTGGTTTCTGCTCCCAGATGGAGCATGGCTCTGTCTCGCACCTCCAGGGCAGCTACTTGTCTTCTGCAAGAGAAGACTGAGGCTGTGGGAGTCCCCTTGGATAGACACCTACAAGACCCTTGGGTGTTCCCACCAGCCATGACCCACAGAGGCTCAGAGGATGGCAGTGCTTGGAGTAGGCACAGGACATCCTTGTATTGACTGCAGCTTTTCTTCTCACCTGGGATGGAAGGAGTTGCTTCCCTTGCTTAGTCTTTTAATTTTAATGTCAGTATATGCTTAACAGGACAGTACATCTTCTAGAAGCACCTCTGTCACAGATGCCCACTGCAGACCTGTGGGCTCCTTCCATTGTCTCAGCAGCACACAGGAGCATTTGGGCTCAGCGTCTGTAGGGTTGTTGTTATTTTCCCACTCATTTTATGAACAGAAAGCATCTAAAACTAGAGGAGCTTAGCACAGAGGGATGAAGCTGCTGCTGCACATCCTAATGTAGCAATCAAAGGAGAGGCAGTGACCTTGGAATTAATTTAAATAACTTCTCATTGGCCTTGAAAATTTATTGGCAATCTTCACAGGATTATTCAAAAATAGGATAAATAATCATAGGAGAGATTATTTGATTTGCAGTTTGTAGGTCTGACTTGTAATTTGTATCTCCCCTTTTCTGCAGTGGTAGGTGAAAGCAGCCTGTAGCTCACGATGGCAAAATTCTCATAAAGACAGCCAGAAAAGCATCATTTATGGTCGGAGAAGCTCTTAAGGTTTGTTGTCCCTCTCTCAGGTTCAGTTTAATGTGGTGACTTTTTTGCAGGCTGATACATCATGCTGTCCTCTGTCAGGGGTAGAACGAGCATTCACGATAAAGATTTGAAGACTTCAGTTTGCATTTAAGTGCCTTTTAAAGATCTGATGCTTCTTCCCTTTATTTTAAGCATGAGTGAGTTAGCTTTGTGGCAGTCAGTAGTGATGTGTCTGTGTGATGTTCATAAAAGAACCTTGAACAGTGACATTTCACGGTCTGGATATCTTGATCCAAAATATTACTTACATGAATTTCAGATGCTTTGGATGTTTTTTCATTTCCTGGGCAAAATATGACTGGTTTGTTGGTTTGTGTTTTTCCTTGTCTGTATAGCTTTGTGAAAACTCTGGTTATTTAATGCCTTTGGTTGATCAGATCTAATTAATGATTATAATATAATTGGAATATAGTGGATACTGTAGCTAGAGCATAGTATGAACCTTGCTGTGGCTAAACAACTCACTGTGTAAAGCCCACCAGGGTGAAGTTAGCCCTCCAGAAAAGTATTGTTTGTACAAATTTAAGCTGCTTAATTCAGAGAGGTTCCCAGGTATGTGAGCTGGGAGTTGAGATGCTCTGTGTTTAGAAATGAGGAAGAGCACAAAATGAATAAAGTTCCCTGCTCCTAAAAGGAGAAATAAATCAACTTGGGCAGGTGTCAAAGGGATCTGTCAGCCCCTTACACAAAGCCATATGCCTGCAAGTTTTCTGTGGGTGGCAAATAAATCATTTTGCCAGCCTCTTTTGTTCTTTTAACCAAGATAAGCAGTGCTGAGACAGTAACTCTTCCTCAGCCTCTCCCAGCTACTTCCTGAATTCACCTGTGAAGCTGCCACATCAGGTTCCCAGTGTTCTCACACCACGGTGTAAAATTAAAGCACAGCTTTCTCCACCAGCTGAGCTCCCCTTGTTCTGCTGCTCCTACCACATTATTGTTTTTGCTAAAAAGAATGGCATGGGGCTCTTTAATGTTGTGGTCTCTGTGCAGATGACTAAGTGCTAGGACTATAGCTGGTGTTTGAACTGGGGTTTGGTCTGAGATCAACCGCTTCGGTATTTGCTGTAATTCTTAGGTGGGATTTGCAGTTGTTATTCAAATGTGTTCACCCTGTTCTATAAACATGCCCTGAAAGTATTCTGGGATGTGCTGTGGTGGCTGAAGCTCTGTTTGCTCTGGTGAAGTAACTTACACCTGGATGTCTTATCGCTTCTTGGCTGCAAACGCTCTTTGACTTGTGCTATATAAAACGTGCTTGTCTGGTTGAGTTCAGACTCAGGTTTGTGTCTGCTGGCTTCAGCAGTCATCCCATTAGAGGGAAACAAAGCAGCGCTGAGGTTCAGAGTCTTTGGTTTATTTTCTTTTGGACAATGGTGTAAAAATAGCCCCAGCCCTGTTACCCGTACACCTCAGAGTCGGCTTTTGCTGGCATGCATTGAAACACATTTCTAGCCATATCTTCTGATACAACTTGCAAAAGCTCAGCAAAGTCTGGGCTTTCAAGTGCCCATTCCAACAATAACAGCTCAGGAAAGCGAGCTGGCTGCTGCTGCAGACAAGAGGGAGAGGTGCAGTGAGGGACTGCACTGGGATTGCAGCGCACTGGGCAGCCGAGGGCAGCGTGCCGCGGCCGTGCCAGTGCCTTGTCCAAGCTCCCTGCACCTCCAGTGAGGCCTGACCCTTGCCATGCCAGGTGTCCATCCCGGCCACTCCGTCCCTGTGCACTGTTCCAGGGGAGGCTGCCGGTGTGCCAGTCCCTTGGGGACAGGGAAGGGGCTGTCACTGAGGCCCAGCATCGCACTGGAGGTGCCGAAGTGTAACTTCACATCGCGGCAGGAGCCTCACCTGGGCCTGAAAGTTCCACCTGCCTGCAAGCAACTGCACCAGCTGAGAACAGTTTAATTTACACCCAAATAATTTATTCTAAGTCTGCTTTTCTCACTCATGCATTCATTTTACTTTATTGTAATGTCAGCACTTAGCAGTGAAGTAATGTCAGATCTCTGGAGAACTTCTCACAAGTGAGAAAGCACCATTATCTTGGTTTTACAGACCCTGCTTATGTTGGGAACATATGTGGTGGTGTAATTACACTGATGTGATTAAATCAGTGCAAATCCTTGCTAGGGGGACATGCTGCACCACTGTAAAGCAGGGCTTATTATCAGTGCAGTTGAATTCAAATTATATTACTCTATTAAGCTGTGCTAGTGTAAGCCTCCACTGAAAGTAACCAAGTCATGTGAGGAGCTGTATTGTTTCTTTTTAAAGAAGATAAAGATTTGGAAACTGAAATGGGTGAAGTTGTGCCTTGCTCAAGAGCATGCTAGAAGCAATGGGCTTGACAAATATTTATAGTACTTTTTGCAAGGAAAGAGGTATAGGTGTGAAATCAGGAGGTGTATTATTATTATTTTTAATAGATTAAATTCTTTGTTTAAACTATTGGGGCCATTTTGGAAAAATATCCTGTATCATACTAAGGCTTTACAAATGCATACAAAATTCAAGTAAATCTTTACCACATGGTTTTATATTTTGATAATGGCTGGATGGGTCAATGAATAACCATGTATACAACTTAATTGTATTTTTGTTTTTTTGGCAGGGTGTGGGCACTGTAAGAAAATGAAGCCAGAATATGAAAAGGCTGCAGAGTTTCTCCATGTAACCAGTGATGTAAGCTAATTTCCTTTATTATATCCTTCAAATAATCAGTAATAAATAACTAGAGTAATAAAAGTGACTTTTCTCCCTACAACAAATTCAGCTGTTCTCATCCTCCCACAGGACCCTTCAAAATGTGCTTCCAAAGTACAGTCTCATCGCTAATGCATGAGCCCTGCCAAAGTCTGAGAAAGAACATTCTGTCTTGAACGAAAACAAAATCGAAAAATGTTTATGTATTCTGCTGTAGGCCTTATACATAATATGATCAAATCCAAAAATGGATTTTTTTCCCCTTACTTAAAGACTTTGAATGTGAAGAAACATAGGCTTTTATTTATGAATTAGATTTGAAAAAAAACAAAAGGGGTTGATCCCTGTTCCAAATACCCTGTTTTTAATGGTTGCAGCACTCCATTAGCTTCATCTTAAGTGCTCCATCAGCATGGCTGGAGAAGAGAGATCCAATAATACAAGTATTAGTATTATTGATTCGGTCTCGTGCTGTGTATGCCATGCAGGAGGAGAAGTAGAATTAGTCTCCCCCATACTTTAAGCATCTTCTTTGGGGACATCTAGAGTTCATGCTGTTGGAGAGGGAGGAGATGAGAAAAACAAAGACCCAGTGAATCACACTCTACAAATGCCTGTTCTTCTGTGCATCTAAAAGTGGTCCACAAAAAGATGCCCACAAGTTAGGGAAGAATTAATTTGCCCTAAAGTAAACTAGTCTTTAGCAGTGCTTGTTTCTTCTGGGGGAAATAGGGATTTGTGGGAGGAAATGCATTTTCTGGGAATGGCTCTTAAGCATTATAAAGTGAATTATATACTGAAAATCCTATCAGAAATGGGAGGGAAACAGGTAAGACCTTGGTTACATTTAGTCCATAGTATGTCTCTTTCTGGTTTTACATCTGGCCTCTCTGTCTTTCTGTATGTCTGTGCTCAGAATCACAGAATTAATCAGGTAGGAAAAGACCACTGAAATTGAGTCCAACCCATGACCAAGCACCATCATCTGTGGCACCAGGTCTTTCCTTAAACACCTCCCGGGGTGGTGACTCTGCCATCTCCCTGGGCAGTCCATTCCAGTGTCTAAGCACCTTTTCTGTGAAAAAATTCTTACTTATGTCCAACCTAAGCCTCCCTTGGCACAGCTTGAGACTATGTCTTCTTGGAGGCAGCAAAGGAACCCAGACGATGAGTGATTGCCCCCAAGCCCACTGTGTCCTGCTGAAGGAGTGTTGGTCTGTGGCTGGGATTTACAGGAAGTGTCTCTGTTTCAGAGTCCAGGTGTCCTTGCAGCAGTCGATGCTACTGTCAACAAGGCACTGGCAGAAAGATACCACATCTCAGGGTTTCCTACTTTGAAGTATTTTAAGGATGGAGAGGAGAAATACACTCTGCCACACCTCAGAACAAAGAAGAAGATCATTGACTGGCTGCAAAAGTAAGTTTTGAGGGTTTCAAGATAGTGTTTGGGTTTCTGGTTAGTGACTCTTGCAGATGGCTTTGGTGAGGAACCAAATGGAGCTTCAACACTGCCAAAATCCCTTGCTAACAAAATTAAACTGAATTCCAGTATTCAAACCCACAGAAATGTGTATGTTAAGTATGGTCTCTAATACACCAAATCCTTTATTTGCTATGGGGTTTTTCATAGTTGTCCCAGTATTTCCCAAAATAAATATTTTTCAAATATACCTTAAGCCTTTCACCAGAGAAGGAATAGCAATGGCTCTGGAAAATAAACAGAACATTTGTTGTTCCCTCTTTATACAAAGCAGCAGATCTCAGTGTTAGTAACTGAATTTCTGCAGTTGTACTTTTCTCTTCCAAATGTTTCAGAGCCAATGCCTAGAATTCCACTCACGTGGGGCTGAAGGAAAGCCAGCAAGACCAACAAAACCAGCACCTCTGAGTGCACTAACCAGCTTTTTTTGGGTGGTGTGCTGAAATATGCAGAATTAAGTTTGTTATAAAAATGATGACAATAATTCAATTTCAAATTAAATTGCTGGTAAAATTCTCTCTTTAAGTGAGCATTATATATGCATGTATGTAAAAGTATGCATATATATATATATATGTAAAATATGTATTTTCTTTAGGTACTGTAAGCCTAATGTATTTTCTGCATTAGTCAAGGGGAAGAAAACCTGCCAGAGTTTTGTGAATATTTTAATAATTTAACTGTTGAGTGCAATTGGCATGAGGAATGTAATCTTTATTTTTCCACTCTTATTTGGTGGGAGAGGAGGTTGTGTGGGGTTTTTTGGTTCCTGTCCTTTTGTCCTTCCTCCTTTCTCCCTTCTCCCTTCTCTTTTCTCTTTTCTCTTTTCTCATCTGACAGCTTCAAATCAGGTAATAGATATGGTCTGGCAGTATCTTTGAGGCATGTTGGGAAGCTTTATCTGTATTTTGCTTTTAGACATGGTACTCCCATGGCCTCCCTGCCCACGCAGGCTCCAGGCTGCTGTATCCATACTGTATGTTAAGTCACTGTCCTCATTTCACTGCTCTGCTCGACTCTTTTGAGCACTGTGTAATTTGTAGTGAGTTAAACAGTCAGGCTGATGCTGCCTGTACATACTGGCAGGTGAATAAGCAATGAGGAACAGGGAAGGGGTGTTAATTCTTCTGGATCTTGCTGTGCCTCTGGAATATTTTTGTCTACAGCCTCAGCTAGTCAGCAATACAGGTGAAACCCAGACAACTTGTCTCCTGCTCTTGCCTACTGCATGTTCTCCCAGCTAGAGAGGCATTAGAATAGCATCCTTTTTTTCTGACCAGGCATAGAATTTTCACAGCTGCTCTGAAGGTGGTGGAAATAGGGATTCATCTGGGGTGGAGGCTGGTGATAAAAGTACAGCTTGTGGAGACCTGTCTCAATGGGTGGTCTAGTTCCAGCCACATGGATTTTGGCTCTGGTTCCTCTATGGTGATTGTGCTGCCACACTAGATTGTTACCAGCTCCTGGGTAGCTTATTCCAGGTCAGCATGGAAAAGTTTTTGTGAGAATAAGTCACACCTCTGTAACTGTAAGCAGTGATAGCTCACAACAAGTGATAGCTGAGTGATAGCTCAGTTTGTGGGAAAATTCAGCCCATCTAACTCTTTCTTTAACAACTGGAATATCAGTAATGATGGAAATACAATGAATGTCCACCAAGTGACCTTGAGAAGGGCTTTGAAAATTAACTTTTTCTCCACTTGGCTTTTATGTACCTGATACAACTTAATATGGTATCATTCAAAGTGTCAGGAAAGTCTGAAAAGCTAATTTATTACCAAGGCGACATATGAAGGTCTTTATACTGTGGCACCATTCTGATGATTTTATATAAGTAATCACTATTTAAGATACAGCAGGAATGAATTTAATGAGTCTGAGAGAAGTCTGTGAGCTAGTGAATAGCAGAATCTTTGTTAGAGGCGCTCTAGGTGTGTGGGATTGCTCTGATGTAGCCAGTATGTGCAGTCATAATTGAAACCTGACATTCTCTTTACCGAGGTAAAATATTCCAGTTCAGTCACCCCCAATATTCCAAATGGAGGGATGCTGAACATTGCATCTGGGCTTTAATATCTGGATTCTAGAGAAGGTCATGAAATTCTTTACAGAAGTTTGCGTGATGGTGATAAAGAGTACAAAAAGGATGTTTGAATGGAAGATGCTGTTCTGTATTGGTTGCCTTTCGATTCCACCTGCTTGCTGTTCTTCTCAGTTGATGCCTGTGGATGATACAGTGACATAAAACCATGTTTTTTCGACCCAAATGTTGGATGCAATGTAGGAAGTCTTTATTCAGCATTTCTACTCATATGCCTGATTACAACACCTTAAATTATATTTTTATTGAGTTCCAGAAATTAACTTGTATCTTTTTGCCGTTGCCTGATGTTGGAAATACTGAATGTGTCTTTCTATTGCACAGGCACCCTGAAGGATTTCTCACGTCAGTTCCCTCATGCTAATTATGACCAGGATGATGCTGTCCCTTTATCTGTTTCCAGAAACATTTTCAAACCAATTTCACTCTCTTTATTTTCTAGTCCCGAAGCACCACCTCCACCTGAGCCTGCGTGGGAAGAAAAACAGACCAGTGTTATCCACCTTGCTGGAGAAGACTTCAGGGAGTCCTTGAAGAAGAAGAAGCACACCCTTGTCATGTTCTATGCACCATGTGAGTAAATAACCTCTCTACATAGATGGGTTTTATAAGCCCTACATTTATTATGAAATTCTGAAATAATTCCTTCTCTGTCCCCAGACTTTTAAGGGTAAAGAGCTGATTCTGAATATAAGTGCATGGGACCATCACAGGCACAATCATTTGTATCTTTATAAATGGAAACAAAACAGTATATAATGGTTATATTATTTAATGCAGACACCAAAGCTGGCAGCAATGCACAAACAAAACAGATTTATTTTCCTCTTCTGCATTTTATGGTCCATATAACAAAATGTGATCCTTTATACTAGCACAGTGGACATGGAGAGCCTGATTCATTAGTGCAGCACTTCAGTAGTGAAATCAATAGAGTAGTGTAGGAGGAATCAGTCCACGAGGTGGAGAACAAATTTTGATGGAATAAATTTTGTATGTGATAAATCTGCATTTAAATCTCCAGTGGGATTAGGGACATAGCTTCCTCCTCCTAGATTGTTTTGCATGCACCACATAATCACTATTTCTGAAGCTCCTGAGAATATTTCTAGAGAAGTTTAGAATCTGGCCCTTTATAAATAAGGTGAATGAGAGGAACCTCTTCTGTGTTCCTGTGCTGTCCCAGAGACAGGCAGACTAGGTACAAGCTCTTAACTGTTGAGGGATTTATCAAAGGGAGAAGATAATCCAGGCATTTAATATTAGATACTATTAATGTGCCTTTACAGCACAATGACTCAGCCCCACCAGATGCAAAAAAAATTTCTTCCATATCACATGGCCAGCAATTAATGGATAACCTTCAGATAAACAGTTACCAACTTGTTCCTTTTAAACTGAAGGTATTTTTCATAGAGAGAGAAAAAGGTCCTTAATGTTTAATCAGGCAGCCCCTTATTTTGCTTTTCTGTTAGAGAATTAAACATGAATCCTTTGGGGCTCCCATGAAGGGATGTGGGAGAAAGCAGGGGTGCAATTCAGGAGGGAGATTTCTGGAAGGTTGTAAAAGAAAACAGAAGGAGATGTAATCCCTTCTCCAGTTCCCACCACCTATTGACTAAAAATTGCCCATGTACCAAGAATTTCTGATTCACAGACCTCAGCTGGTTAAGAGCAAATTGTAATTTTAAAATCAAATGATTGCACTGGAAATGGTAGGATTTAGGAGTTCTCTTTGTCTCTTGAGTTCTCTTTGCCCAATTAGTGACTTTCTGCATGAGAGAGATTTATTTAACTTTTGGTTTTTAGCTGCACCTTTTTAAGGCAGTTAGATTCTTGGTCTTTCTTTAAGGCCATATTTAAAGCAAAGACTTTATGTGTGATGAGTATGCAGCTCCCAGGGTTGAAAGCATGAGGCAACTTGCCTGATAGGCTAATTTTTTGTGGTTTGACTTTCACCCTTACTTCAGAAGGGGCGAGTAAAGATCAGCCTGGCCCTGTCGGCATGAGCAGGCTGTAAAAGCAAGGTTTGCATCATGTAAAACTGTTGGGTCCTTCGAGGCTGCACTTCAGACACATTTTTGCACTGTTTTTGACACAGTGCTGCATGAGACCACCTATATACAGGACAAAGTGGTGTTAACTGGAAGCCTGTCTGGCCTTCCCATGACTCCTAAGACAGCTTTGCTGTTGTGGTGTCAGTATGTGGGTCATACACAGTTTCTGATTTGTCAGATTTGTTCTCTCTAAATGTGGAAGTGTCTGTGAGCAAAGCAGAAAGCAGGCACACACAGGGAGTGCAACGAGCCTGCACTTTGTTGGGTGCAGAGGAAACTACCAAATTAATATTTTAAATCTTTGTTTTCTATGAAATAAAGATTAATGCACTAGAATATTTAGAATGATTCAAATCATTTTTTCTTCAGCTTTTTAGAGTGATAATTGTGCCTCCTGATAAATTTGATAGATTAGCTTTTGTCTACCATTTTCTCAATTTTGAGACCTCTTGGAGCTTACACTGCCAGTTAATCTTAACTTGCTTATTTTAGTGCAGAAGGAACACTGCTAAAGTTTCAAGGTCCCAAATAATTTTCTTTTTCTATCCAGATCCACATCTTGGGTGAGGGCAGACTCACAGTATGCTACTCCATTCACTTGTGACTCTGTGGCAGTATTTGTTACACTTACACATATGCTGAGATATTTTAAGATTGGGGGTGTGTGTATACATGCATATATAAAGTATGTTTATATATAAATATTTATGGTAAGAAATGTATCTCTCATCTGTCATTAGAATTTAAAGCAGAAAGTTGAGTATTCTGACCTTTGTCAAGCTTTCAGCTAGAGTGACAAACCTTTAGGCAAAGGCCACAGATATATATCTTAGATGCAAATTAAAATGAGAGCTGGCTTTTCTGTGGCAGCTTGCTGTCCAAATTGCTTAATATGTATAGGAGAACCACCAATGTGCTGCTGTGCTGATAACTCAGGACTGAGCTGAGCAGGGCTTTAATGGTACTGAACAGTGCTTCACAATGATTTAGCTCTGGAAGAGAAGACTACATCCACATGGAAAAAATAGGGAACTCATTACTCTGTCTCTTGGAATATGAGTGAAGCATAAAGGTTATTCCTCATGCCTGTGGAGTATTTTAAGGACTGAGAATTGGAATCAAAACTCTTGAAATTACTGGGGGGAAAAGTCCGCTCCTGTGGACTTGACACCCACAGAGATCTTGATTTCACATTCCCATTCCTGCCTGCTGGCATCTGTGTGTGCTGTAATGAGTGATTTGGGGCAGGAGGCAGGAATACAGGCAGGTTCCCAATACTGACTTGGGAAAAGTGCCTGCTGTAGAAAACCCAGTGCTACTTGTGCCGTTAATGACCTGGGACCAGATCTTCACCCACATGTCCTTTGGGTAGGTCTGTACCATGCCACACAGGCTTGGAGTGTGGGCTAGTATGTGGTAGAGCTACTCAGGGATAGGGCCTGAAGCAGGCTGCTGGCATCTGTTCTGCACAGCACCTGGCCCACCTCTTCTCTGGACCCTTGTGCAACTCTTGTGAAGATGTAATTATCATCCCACTCATGTATCTGTAAGTTCAAAATTCCTAAAATAAGAGGAAGACAATGATACCATCTGCAGAAGGGAAGCATGAAGCCACAGGTACTTGTGGGGACTGCTGTGAGGGGTTAGATGAGTATTTGAAAGCAGTAAGATTAATGCACGAGCATTTGAGAAGCTTCTGGGGAGAGTTTATGGGATTGTGTCTGTATTTTTTCCCTCATCCAGTCCTTGGAGTACTGGATTCCATCAGCTACTCCAGGTTTTCTTTTATAACCGTTTGGCTTTGTCCAGAAATGGGGAGAGGAGACAACTGTCTGAGTATGGTTTGGTGTGCACACAGAGCCTGGTATGTGGATGATTGGGATTTAGGGGCTATGGACCATATTGGAAAGTGAGCCACATGGACAAGAGCAGTTAGACTGCAGTGCTGAACCAGCCAGGGTCAGGAGGGCAGTGGCTGCAGGTGTGTGCTCTACAGCCAGAGCCTGGTTCAAGGCTTGCAGCACTAAAGCCAGGCATCCTGGACTGATCCATTTGCATCAGTGCCTCTTCTGGGATCAGCACCCTGACTTTTGTTTTTCTTTCTCTTATGTCCTCCCTGTTCCTATAGCTTATCTGAGTGTGTTTTATCTGCAATTTTACTTTTATGTGCACTCTCCACTCCGTTATTCCAGATAATTGAGATTTGACTTTGACAATGCATTAAATTTTAACCTCCTACTACAGTAGCACTGAAAACTGCAGAATAGAAGCAGTTGGTTGTGATTAGTTGTCAGAATCACAAAGGGTACCCAAAATTCCAGTAAATAATGTCTTTGCAGTTGGAGGTGTTTTTGCTGCATTATTCAAACAGAATTAAGGGGAAAAAAAGAGTGATTGAAGCTAAGTGAGACTCTTCTCTGCAGTGCCCAGGGACAAGAGGCAATGGATTCAAGTTGAAACACAGGAAAGTTTGCTTAAACATTTAGAGGAAGTGATGATTTTTTACTGTGATCGTGGTTGAATACTTAAACAGGTTGACCCAAGAGGCTCCATCCTTGCAGATATTCAAAACCCAGCTGGACACAGGGCTGGGCAGCCTGCTGAAGTTGACCCTGTTTTGAGCAAGGGAATTAGACTAGATGATCTCCAGAAGTGCCTTCCAACACAGCAATGCTGTACTTATGGTAATAGTTGTACTGGAGTTTGAAATGCACAGTTGGTTTTTATTTGGTTTGGGGTTTGGTTTTGTTGGTTGTGGTTTGGGTTGTTTTTCCCTCTTCTCATCCAGTTCTGATTTTCTCTAAACAGGAAAGGCTTAATAATACCCCCTGCTAATTCTCACACAGAAACAGAAAATGTCCACTTTTGAGCTATAAGAATGAGAGACCAACACATGAAAACACATTTGTGCCAATTTTTGATTGAGATTGCTGCTTCCAAAGAGACTACAAGTGAATCAACTGTGTCAGAAAGGAATTATATATAATAGACCAGTTATTAACAGGTCCAAATGATGAAGGGAGAGCACTCTGGTTTTAGATCAGTCAGTTTTAATGGCAGGACTTGGCACTGAGCAAACTCATTCAATTTCTACTTTTAGTGTCAAAACACAAGTTAATAAGCACTCTTAAAAAAGAAAGACTTTCAGCAGCAATGGAAAGTAGTCAGGGGAAGGTGCTCCCTTTTAATGGTTCATAAGGGTGGCAGTTGCCAATGTTATTAACTTGCCAAATAGCCTCGATTTGTGGGACTCAACAGGGTTTGCAGAATGGGTATTTTTGCTGGGAGCTGATTTCCAGTTCTGTGTTCAGCAGTGAAACTTTCACTTCACTGGAAATTAATTTCATCAGCTGGAAACAGTTATTTTCTGGTGAAGCCTGACCCATGGAGGTTACCCAGAGAACACCCAGAAATAAACCATCCTGAGGATGGTTTTAATGAGGTGTTTGGGTGGAGCAAGTGGCTGTACTGCTGCAAGAGGATGTGCAGTTAAAAACATCAGCCTCCTTGATTCTTAATTTAAACTTTTTTGTAGAGTTTTTCTTCTTTTCTTTCAGGGCTGGAAGAAGTGAATGAAGGTACCTAATCTGTGTTGCATCTGATAAAGTCCCAGAAGACTTTGGGATGTTGTTTGAGCCATTAAGACTTTGGGATGTGTGTTGATCTAAGTTGTTTGTGGGAGATGGTACCTGGGTATTGTTTTGATGTAAAACAGACAGTAAAGCAGGAATATTTACATCACTGCTGCTTGATGGGTCAACTCCTGGCCAGCATTAAGAAGTGGGAAATCAGGTGGGACTTTCTTCAGCAGTAAGAAATCAGACAGGGATCTGACTAAATGAGTCCTGCCCTCCCCCTGTGTGTTTCATCACAAGTGCATAAAATGCTGACAGCTAAGCAAACCTGCATTCATTTTACCCAGAAGCTTAGTTCAAAATATTAATTATTCTGTATCCTGGTATGCTTCTTCTCTGTGTTTTCACAACAAAAACTGCTTGGTTTCTTCTGTCCAAGATATGCATCAAGGAATATACAATGACAAAAAGCAGCTGGCTGAGTCTTTGCCAGAAGGGGTCACACTGTGTGCACAGAGGGTACATATGGTTTTTAGGTATTAATGCTGACCGCCAGGAGCACGCTTCGACATGGCTGGTTGCACCATATCTCAGCTTTTACACAGGCAGTTTTGGGGAGATAATGCTGTGTTTTGGCTAAGCTGAACTGCTGTAGCAAACATGGCAGATTTTATTGGCCGTGAGGCCTCAGCCTGTGGCTGCTGGGCCTGAGGTGAGCAGTCTGGGTCTCTGGTGGGTCACTCAGCAGACTTGGGTGACACAGTTCTGTGCGAAGTATGCACAGAGGGGGAGAACATACTCGACAATTGAGTTTATGAGTTCAGATGTGTGGAGCAAAGCAGCAGCACAGATGAATTTAGTGTCCCACAATGGCCTTGGATTGGCTCCCACCAAGAGGTTTTCCTGTCACTTGCAAGCACATCTTGTTAAATTTTGATTAGGAGGCTGTATCAAAGAGCCTGAACAAAATGTGTGTGTTTGTAAATGAAGCTTAAGCTATCAAAAAATTATTAAAAATGTGCTGAACAGAAAGAATCCCTTTCAAGGCAAAAACCCTTGCAGGAAGAATTTTCTGGTTGTTGACAGAGGCAGAGGTGAGGTCTGGACCCTCTGATAATGAGGCTTTAAATCCCGTGTGGGCTGGCACTGCAGAATTTTGATATGTTAGCTCTGCCACTAACTGCTTTCTCTCCTGCATCCGTGGTGCTGTTGTCATGGGCGCGTTACCAAGGTGTGTTCTGTCGGTGTAAATAGTGCTGATGCCACAGCCCCTTCACGGGCTGAGTTTGATAAAGGATGGGTTTATAGAGTGATCTCTGCAATCAGGCTGGCAGAACTGCCCTTAGCCCCAGTGTTTGTGCCAAGGAGAATAATTAGCACTGAGAGAACAGTTTGAACTGCTCTCAACTCAGAAGTTGAGGTGCTTCCCCAGGCAATGCTTAACTGTCACAAAGTGCTCAGAGGTGGCTGTGGTGGGGCAGTGGCATTAAACTAAAATTTGTTGGGGTGATCCAGCTCCTCTTGATTTTTAACCCTAAAGTGGTACAGCTGCCTGATTTGGTGTGCAGAATATTGTTTGTATATAAGCAGCTCCAGCTTGTGAGAGGGGAAGAGGAGGGAAGTGCATATTCTTGCCCCATGGAATTCTCGCCCTGCCGACACACAGTTGTGTTGGTGGAGTGTCACTATGGGTACATTTGGAGACTTGGAATATGCCACCCATCCTTATGCACTGTTATGAAACCCATTTCCAATAAGACAGATGCTTTTTTTAGTGATGTGTAACATTGTCTGAACAGGAGCTGCTTTTAAGCATCAGCACAGCTGAAATTCCAGTGCTCTGCTGGCTGTTGCTAGCTCAGCAGTGTATCTTCTATTAGTTATGTTTTTTGGTATATCAGATGGCAAAATTATTTCATTTGCACTATAACTGTGTTTGCAGTTAACCAGGGCTGATGCTGATTTGGTTAACTGCTGCTGCTAGCTTTGTTTGAGCTACACAGGCCAATGACACACTGGAAAATGCAGCTCTGCTGGAACTGGCAATTTTGGTTTGTTCTGGGTGTAACTGTTGCTCTTTAACCCTTTCTGTCCAGAGGTGACTTTCTGTACAGCTTTCCATTCAAAAGGATTGCTTGTTGCCAAATGCTGAGTGCTAGCATGTCATTTGTAATTCACTGCAGCCAGTCATATCCTTGCTTTTTGTAGTGGATAAAACAGTCCAGGAATTTTGTGCCGAGTCTTTTTACTCTCCTCGCTTTGCAATTTGACCTGTTCCGATGACTTTGATGCTGCTGTTGCAATTGTTCATGTCTGATGGCTATGGTTTCCAAATAATTTGAGGTTTGTATGTTTTGTCTTGTTTATATACCTCCAAAGTGCTACAAAATAAGAGTTCCGATAGCTTGGGAAAAAACTCAACAAAATCCGCCAGCAGGCTGTGAAATTTGGAGTAGTGTGCCTGTTGTTAAGAGTAGTAAGACAAGCCTTGGTTGACCTGATGCTTAACTGAAAACCTCATAACATGTTTCAAATCACAGAAAAAATCCCCCTCTTTCAATTACTAATATCTTGTGTCTTAGAAATATGATTATGCTGTGTCGTCAGGTCATGTCATCAAATGAGCTTTGGGTCCAGATATTCAATTAAAAGGCCCTCCAGTTCTCTACTGATAAAACAGAGTAAATTAACCTTTCAGTAACATCTGCCAATGCCTTTCTGAAATCTGCCTGTGGATTCAATAACTCCTGTAGCCACATGAATTGCATTGGTTTAAGCAGTATACCCTTTTTCAGCTCTTATCTGTGCAATTACTGTCTGTGGCCTGTCTTTCCTTGATTGACCAAGTAATATTATTGTTTTAATTCTAGTTAATTGCTTGGAACTCTTGAAGTGGAAACAGGCTTTGCTTGGTTCTGTGGAGTACAAGCTCCCAGGCTGGCTTTGATAGCTGTGCAGGGTTGCTGCTTGCACTTGCTTAGAATTGCAGTCATTTAAAAACCAATAATGGAGGGCACTATCTACCCCTGTTATTTAAGCAGTGATGATTTCAAGCAGAGATGGAGAATTGGAAAGTCATTCTCTGCTCTGCACTTTGCACGCTGAGGACTCCATCCTGCCACGTGCTGAGCCCTCTGAGACCCTAAAGGTTGTGCAGCTGAACAAATGGAGTCAGCACCTTGCAGCCCAGCTCCCTGTCAGGCAGGATTGTGAACCCTGAGAGTCACTTAACCTCTTCCTGACTCTATTTAACCTTGGATGTAATGACAGAGGGGGATAATCACATCTGTCTCTCTTAGGGGCAATTTGAAGCGTAATTAATTGATATTAGTTAAAGCATTTGAGATCACCCGTGGAGAGGTACTAAAGGAAGCCGGGGGCTGAGGAGGGAACAGAGCCCTTTCTCATGCTGAGGGCAGAGCACAGACAGCACAAATGCCACAGTCTCACAAATCACTGGGCTTTCAGATCTCCTCTAAGGAGTTGGCCAGGACTTTGTTATGAAAGTACTGACAGTTTAAGTTAGTGTATTTAATATGAAAGCAGTCTACATTAAAATGTGTGCATGTTTAAACTATCTCTTTGAAAAAAAAATCTCATGTAAAATATATGCACACCACTTTGTTACTTTATTTATCAAGATTTTATTATGTACAAGATGCTAAAAGCATGCACGGCAACGACATGGGTAGGCTTATAAATCATTATGTATTAATGACGGGCAGAAGGCATAAGGTAGTGCTTTGTGAACTCCAAATGCCCAGCCTGTGCTGCTGTAGTGTTTTAGTTGGGATGCTCAGGTTAGGGTTGGCAGGGGATGTCGTCCTTGCCTGACCTGCAGGCAGTGCTGGCCTCCTGCAGCTCTGGCCACTCGGAGATGGTGACATGAGGACAGGCAGACTATGTCACTGCTGTAGCAGTCTCAGCTCAGTGATGCAAGTCAAGGACAGCTGCCTTCTGACCAGGTAGAGAGCCACTGCGTGAAAGCATCTCTTTTAGAAAACCATTTCCTTTCAGACTAAAAATCACTAGTGATAGGGAATATGAATTTCCATCTAAATTCGACTGGCTTCAGCACACAGCCAGCTCTGGAGCTTACTCAGCCCTTGGCACCCAGCTTGAGTAGCTCGTTATAATGAAATTTAGAGACTGACTTTTCTCAATTTCTATCACTTTTTAATCTTTGTATTTAAGCTGTTGACACACTGTGCTTCCTGACTCCCTTTGCCATGAAAAATGTCTTTCAGTCCTGATGTTTTTCTTATGGGTCTTCTGAGCTCCCTCCAGTTTGAACTCATTGTTGATTTGTGGGCCCAGAACCACAAACAGCATTTCAGAGGTACCAGGCATAGAGGCCCTCGCCACACCAACTTACTATTTTAATTTATATGTTCAGTGAAGTTCCTTTTGACAACTCCATCATTTTCTTTCAAAGCTATATTGCTAGCATTGTTTGGATTTTTTTTGCTTCTAATAAATTTAAAGCCCCTTATATAGTTAAAACATTGTTATTACCTCTGCTGTCTGTAGATACTGCTTTGATGTCCATTTGCTTCCTTTATCTATTTTGTACAAATTGTTAGCTTTTGATTTATATTCATTAAAAAACAGCTTCACCTTCCTTCTATGTGTTATGCTAATACAGCTTCCAATCTTCTAGGGAAACTGAATTAACCTTGTACTGTTCAGCTGTAGAGAGGTTATATTTTATCACCGGGCTTTGTAGTTTCAAATTAAATAAAGCATGAAGTAACTTAAAGGATATTTTTTCATATTTAAGCAAGTAGAAACCTGTGGTTTTTGGAAAGAGGACTTGATTACTTTAGGCAATTCTGAAAATTTGCCACAGTTTTATTTTAAATGTAGCGAGGTGACTGTTGTACAACAGAGTGCACCTGTTTCATGCACTGCTCTGGAGACATCTTTAGAATTGCCATCTGGTCCTAATACCTTTGTACACTGAAGTTTTAAGAATCTCTTAAGTTTTAATTTTGACTCACTATCATCTCTAAACAATTCATTGGTTAAAAAAAAGAAGCTCTTCAATGAAAAATTCTCCATTTGAATGTAATAAAAACAAATAGGTTATTCACTAGATTGTTTCATTGCTTTGAAATCCTCTTTGCATCCCTTCTGCATCCCTTCAGGATCCTGAAATTATGGAAGATGTTTTCACAGGATATGATGTCTGAAAATTTATCAAATTATGTGTCATTCTTACCTTACCTGACAAGTGGGTTTATATTATTTTTCACTCAGTTCACAAGAAAATGTGAGTACATAGTTACGTTTTTCCATTTCCACATGTGATCTCCGTTTTACATCATGGACAAAAATGTGTTGTGGCATCATTTTGGAAATCACATAGAGCTCAGCCCTTCAGTTCTTTATTTCTTCACAGCTCTCAGAGCAGTGTTTCCATGAGAATGAAGCTCCAGCACCTTTCTGTGTCTAAACCAATGGTGGGTCCTTGGGTCTTTCTTCAAAGATACCCAGAGAAGATGCTGTAACTCGAGGTTGTTCCTGCTATAAGTAAATCCAGTCCATGGAAAATAAGCTGGGTTATATATTTTCCACCACTTCATCTCCCAAAAGACCCCCTAGCTTTCCTTTAAATACTTCTCTAATTAGAGGAGATTTAATCTGACTCCCTTTCCCTTCAGTGATAATGGCTCTGAGTGTAGCCTGCTTGCTTTCTTGCCTGATTTCCCTTGTCTGCTGTTCATCAGCCATTCCTCTTGAATTTTTCCCAGAGAAACCATATTTCCCATATACTGGATCAGTGGAGAACTACTTGGTTTCAGGGTGAGGAATGTGATGTGTACTACATACTGTAGTGTGACTGTACCACAGTGTGCCTTCCTGGCTTCTACCAACTTTACAACAGGAATGGTGAAGAAAAACCTTGTAGAAAATACTGGGTTTGTGAAAATTTTTTAATTTGTAGCACAAAGGCAAAGAGAACTTTAGAACTCCTTGATTGCAGGTGTTCTCATATGGATCCAGGGACCTGTGGTTTAAGCCTGCAGCTCTTGTGCCCCAGCAGGTCAGGGAGAGCAGATGCCACCGTGGACTGCATGGAGAGTCCTCAAGAGAGCCAAATTCTGAGCACAGAGGTGAGAGTGCCTGGCCAGAGCTGTATTAAATCTTTATTGTTTGTTGATTGAGAACAGGGAACAGCCTCAGCACATGCTTCTGCACGTGCCTTGGATGTCAAGCTCTCGTTTTCCTACTGGGTGATGCAACTGTGTTTCTGCATTAGGAAATGGAGTTATCTTGAGATGTGCAGGAGTGATTAGAGGTTTTGAGTGCCAGTACTGGGATCCTGAGGAAAGGCTGGGTGTTTCAGGAGCAGGTTTCTTTCACATTTCTCAAGTCAGGCACAGGAAATTGCTGTTCAGTTCACATCTGCTCTTCACCCTGTTGAGATCAAATTTGACACTGTTGTAAAAACGAAAAAAGAAAATTGTTAAAGCAAAGCCCTGAATCTGTGCTAGAAGGCTCTGCTCCAAGAAGTGCTGCTTTCAATGCTGCTCAGTTAAAACTTCACTTCTTATCCTTGCAGGAAGTCTGTGTACTTACCACAGGATCCAAATTATTCAACGAAAATTAATTTTCCCACTTGTTTAGTCCATAGTGACTGAGAAGGGGCAGGACTTTTTGGTTTTTGACGCCTTACCCACACCTTCATATGTCACCGATTTAATCTCTTTCCATTGCAGCCATCTGAAAAATCCTTTGTAAGGAGGCTGCACACTTCCTATCCTCATGTACTGTGCTCAGTACATTTCCTTTCTTTGCACTTTCAAATCTAAAAGATAGTGTTAACACTTAAAATAAATGTGTGATAGTGGGTGCTAAGAGGGAATGGGGAGAACAAGTTTTCCGTCTGTCAAAATGAAGACATCAACCTCTGCTTTTATTTTTTTTTGGCATGTGTGCTTTAAATAGAATGACTGGGTTGGGTGACTTCCAAGTGTTTGCTGCATTTGGCAATCCTTCTAAGTTGTAACAGATGAAGTTCTGCTGTTCCATATGATGTGCTCCTTCCCCCTTTTTCAGTGACTCCTTGAAACTCCTGGGGAATTCGGTGTAGCATTCACATCTGTTCTGTGGATGGATGTCCAAGGCTAACAAAATGCCTACTGGACGTGGAGGCAGCTCTGCCAAAAGCCATATGGTTGTGTTTTAGTTTTGCGAGCACAGTGCAGTAAAGAAAAGAGATTGGGCCAAGAGGGAAGTGAAGGGAGGAGGGATGGAGCTTCAGATGGGTAAATGAAGGTAACTTCTTGTGATTTGGTATTGGATTTGGTATTTTTGTGTGGAAGAATATGGATGTTATTTTTGTTCTGATTTTCTTGAGGAGTGGGGCTCATGAAGAGTTCTTCTGCTACAGCTTCACTAGAGGCTTACTGTCCTGAAATATCTTTTATTGAGGGTTAAAAAGATGTTCTTTGGTGAAATCTAAATTCCAAGCTCAAGATCATAGGAAAAAAAAAAGGGAACCTGAAGAGTTTCAGTTTTTAGGAGCTTTTATGTTGTAGTGTAACAGTTGGAAGTGCTTTCCAGAAAAACTGCAGCATGTAGTTAAGAACAAATATTCCTGTTTTAGAGGTGCCTGATTTTTACCCATTTCTTGTTTATGAAATTCTTTTTAGATGTTGTCACCAGTTCTGATTTATTTGTGTAGAGCAGTGTTAACAAGTCAACCAAGGCAGTCCCCCACAGTAAAGGAAATTATCCAAGATGTGTTAAGAGGCAGGCTTGACCTGCAGGCTCCTCACTATCAGGCAGACAGGACAGACAAGTGGTAAGAGAGAAAAAGGGTCACCAAAGTGGGCTGATGGACATGGGAGAAGCCTGAAACCCTAGCCTCTGCCTCTTCTTCTCTTTGTCCTCCTCCTGCTTTTCTTTCTTGACCATTTTCTCCCAGGCAAACCTCTCAACAAGGTTAATAGTTTGCAAGCTGTAGAACACTGCACTATCTCCCAGTGAAACACAGCTGCCACAGGATAGCTGCCATTGTGCTGCATAAAGAGTTGGAAGCCATTAAGATGGGTTCACAGAAATGCCTCAGTTTCCCAGGAAGCATTCCCTTGACTTTCTGGAGTTCTTAGCTACTGCATAGACTCTCAGTGTATTTACACAGGTACATCACTGCAGTGCTTTCAGAATCTTATACCAAAGAAAGAAATGCTCTGCAATTCAAACCAGTGCATGTAAGCAATGCAATTACATTTTGGTGATGTTGAAAGGGGTATTCAGCCTTTCCTGTGTGGAAAGGGGTGTGCAGTGTTTATGCACAGATACTACTTTTCTTGTCAGCTGAAAGAGTGAGTATAGCTTAGGAGGGTGGCTTCAAGTCTCCTAAGAGGGCATTTGTTCAGTCCAACTTCAAAGTAACACTTGTTCATCATGTAAAATACTGGTAAACAACAGTAGCATAAGCTATAATTGGTGCTTGTGAGCAACTCATTTGTGATTTTTCTGTTCCTATCCAGAAATAATAGCAGGATGAACTCCTTCATCAGCATTACACAGTCTGGACTGAAGTGTGTCCATTCCTTTTTTAACATGCATCTAAGCAAAAAATAGTGTCCTGAGTCTTTGCTTAGGATCAGCCTCTGTGCTGGGTTTGAAAAAAAGTAATTTGTTACATATCTGCAGGTACTTCCTTTCAAAGCCTTATTTAGTATAGTAATGATGTTTTGATAGATTACTCATAGACAATAATTTGTAGACATTGCTTCTGAATGAAGAGCACTCACATCTAGACCTTGAATCAAGACAGCAGTTTTAGTTTCCCTTCTGTGACTCCTGAAATGTTTGAGTAAATTCAGTGTATATTAAAGCAAGGGATCAGCTGGCCTTTTGTTGAGTGCTGCAGTGGTACAAAGAAGTATCAGCCCATCTCCTGTACAAAGCTCTGCATTCCTGTGTGCTGTGTCTGTAAAACTCTTCAGGGGCTGTCCATTTGTGGTGAAAAGCAGGAATGTCTCCAGGAAGGCCAGCAGCAGTCATCCTAACCTGGGACTGGACATCTGCTCTCCATCCATGATTGATGTCTGGCCTTTTGGAATTGCTTCTCTTCCCCTCTCTTATGTTCCCAATGGCTTGGCTTTAACACAGGCCATTTCCAAACACTTACAAATGCTCCCAGCAACTTCCTTTCCAACTTCTAACCTCCTTCAGTTCCCAGCCGTGCTGTCTTTATTCCCATGCCCAAATGTAGCTGGTAGCTGTGACAACAGCATTAATAACCTGCATGACAACACCAGGAGGTAGAGAGCAGAGCAATGGTCTGTCTGTGGCTGGTGGTCTTAAAGTGCCCTTAGGGGACTGGTGGTAGAGAAAAGCCCCCTGCACCATGGCCCCTATATGGGATGTTGTATAACTGTAAATGTACACTTAAAGTCCTTCAAGTCAGAGACATTTTAAACATGTGCCTACTTTCATGTAGCTGACACATGGTCTACATGTGCTTTGTCCTCCTCATCCCAGAACTGGATGATTTTTAATTCAAATTTTCCACTGATTCACCTTGTGTCTTGAGTTTGTCCCAGTATCTTTCCTACAACTAAAGTTTATGATGTCTTTTTCTTCCTGTGTCAAACAGGGTGTCCCCACTGTAAAAATGCCATTCCACATTTCACAACTGCTGCTGAAGTCTTTAAAGAAGATCGCAAGGTAACTTGCTCTTAATTATTTCTGTGATATTTAAGAATGTTTTCCATAATTTCTACTTTATAGGCTTTGCTTATTGATAAGGTGATAGGTTTGTAGATAAAATTCCTGTTACACTAAAAGAAATGTATCTGCATCATAGGGATTGTATCTTTTTTGGTCAAATTGAGTTACACTTCCAACCTATTCTGTTTTCCCTAATTTGCTGTCTTTTATGTGTAAGTCTTTGTGTAAGAGTTACTTTGTATGAAGTGAAACACAATTCTTTCTCCTTGAGGGATTAAATAAAGATAATTTACATCATCTCCATTCCCCTTCAACTTTTTTCAGCTGTTAGGGTACTCTACTTGTAGAGAAACCACAAGTTGTGTGATAGTCCTGAAAACCTCGGTCATATAACTAATCCTTTCTTGCGAGCACAAAATATAATTTATTTCTGTAAATTGGCTGACTTGAGCCCAGGATGTTCCTCTTCCTGATGCTTCTGCCTTGAAAATGCATCCGATGGCTGAATCACACTGGGTAATTTCCTTGCATCAGCTGATCCATTTTAACTGAGCACATGCAGATTTAGGATTTAAAAACCCTGCTTGAGCCCCTGGATTTAACCAGATAACAAGCTAGGAACCTGTTTGTTATCTTTCAGTGAACCGTATTTCATTCTGATCTCTGAATTTGTTCCAGCTTCACAATTGCTTTGTGTTTAGGTGTGGCAAGGAAAAGATTGGCAATTTAATATGGAAATTGCTCTCTACACCTTCCTCAGGAGGGGAAACAGAGATGCTGAGCTCTTCTCCCTGGAATCCAGTGACAGGACACATGAGAATAGTTCAAAGCTGTGCCAGGGGAGATTCTGACTGCACAGTAGGAAACACTTCTTTACCAAGAGGGTGATCAGTCCCTGCAGCAGGCTTCCTGAGAGGGGTGGTCAATCCCCTGAGCCTGTCAGTGTTTAAGGGACATTTGGACAATGTCTTAACAATAGGTTTTAACTTTTGGCCTGAATTGGTCAAGCAGCTGGACTAGATAATCCTTGTAGGTCCCATCCAACTGAAATAGTTTATCCTATTCTATATTCTAAATTAAGAGGTAATTTTGTAACAGTTGTACTCCATAACAGAAGAATTTTTGTAACTTTTTTTTCTTTTCCTCTCATCTGTTCTGTAACTCACAGAAAATGCGTCAGATTGGCAAGAAACAAATCAGTCTTGTATCACTGACTGCATAAATTAGGAGTCCAACACTTCTGCCCTCTGGCACACAGAAGATTCATAGGCACGCAGCTTTTAGTTCTCCTACTGCTGTAAATTAGTTTGCTTAGATGCCTTTTGGTTACTTTTTGTTTCCAAGAGCTCTCAGAAAGTATCCTTGTTTTCCCACTTTTCTGGTAGTTCCCAAGGTAGTCCCTCTTTCTCAAACTCATTAAAATTTCAGTCAGAGGAGGTGAAACAAATGTACCAAGCAATGTGAAACTTGCTTATTAGAGCCCCAGGATGTATTAACAAGCAATCTGAATCATGGCACAGTTAGTTGGACAGGGTGGTGGTGGGAAATGCAGGCCTGGGAAGCTTTTCCTTCAGACTACAGGCTATGAAAGGACTGCAAGAGCAGAGCAGTGATTGACAGTTGCAACTCTTGACTTCAGTTTAAGGCTGAAGTGGGGAGATATAAAATGTAATGAATTGGAACAGGAGAACCAGTAGGGAATATTAAGGCGGGTACAGTTTTAAAGAGGTGTGTGTAGTTAGGGAGAATGGTGCTATTCCACCCCAATGACTTATGAAAGTGCCAGGGATTAAATTTGTTGGGAGCCCCTATTTAATTGTGTACAGCTATAACCTGCCACAGTGCCCCTTGCTGCCAGTTTGTGCCATTGTGGAAAAGAAAACAAACCTGGTTTAGACTTTAGAAGGGCACATCGCTGTTCTCAGAAGTAGCACGGGGCATATTCCCATGTTTCAAACTGAACTGAACCTTCAAACTAATTTGTCATTCTGTAAGGTTTCAAACTTCAGTAAAATCACTGCTTAAGAGGAAGGAGTATTTATTCTTTCAAAAACAGGGCAGGATTGCTAATTTTCATTTTAACTAGTAGTTTCTTTTCACTACTTCATTTCTGTAGTAGTGTCCTTTTTTTATTTCCCTGGAGAAAAGTTTCTAACTTAACAGAGTATGGTAGCATTTAAACTGTATCTTCTTTTTAAAAGAAGGGTCTTTTAATTACACATTTAATCCTGCAGAAGCCAAAGAACAATCAAAAACATTCCAGCTTTGAATTGGTTATAAATGGTATCTTAAAAGGTATCCTTTGGGAGACTTTGAGTCTTTACATTGGAATTTTGAAGATGAGCAGAGCTTGAAGCTGTTAAATACGTGTCTCTGGCTCTGCAGATTGACTGCAAGGGGGTGGTTTTGGCACAGGAGCCCCCCTCCCCTGGGGCTGTGTGTAATGCTCTGTATTTTTTCATCATCTGCACTGCTGGAGTTGGAGTTTAAAAATGCACTGCTCAGAACATTGGCCCCAAATGTCATCTCTCATTGGCCACATCACTGCTGGTGGTTTTAGCAGGAATTCCCAGCCTGCTCACTGGCCTGGGGCAGTGCTGTGGCTGCTGCAAAGCACAGCTTGGGCTGGGACCCACAAACCAGAGCCCCCAGTCTTTCCATCTTCCTGGAGAAATTCAGTGCCAGTAGGACCAGATCAGTGGAGAGGCTACTCCAGTGGCAGTGAGCGTATTGTTTCACTTATTTAAAAAGAAAGAAAGCCATCTGGAGCATTCTTACCTTGCGGCACTGTGGCCTTAGCACTCAGCTGCCAGGGGAAAGCCTTTGGCCAGTGCCCCACAGCTCAAGTTCTGGCAGTGACCAGTGAATGTCAGAAAATGCAAATGTGAGGGTTGTCACTTTGCTGGACAGTTTGAAGAGCAGGAAGGGATGTTCAGTAACTGCTCCGTAGTTGTTCTTGAAAACAAAATCTTAAAAAAAAATCTGCATTCTGCCTTTTGGGTGGTTCTAAAGCTCAGCTTGAAGGAACTGGTTTGTGATGTTCAAGCTTGGCGTTCCTGAAGGAAAGCTCTTGACTCCTCAAGGCCTCTCAGTAACAAATCTCTGGCACTCCTGCAAAGGGACTGCTCTTTGACCAATCTTTGCATTTTCACAGGGGACTGTTCCTGTACAAATGCATTGACCCAAATCAGAGCACCACAGCTGGGTTCTAGTGAGTTCTGACAGAAACAGCAGTGGCAGAGATTGCTGGAAAGGGTGCAGCAAGTGGGGTGAGCCGGGGTGTTCATGAAGTGCTGCCAGTCAGCAGCGAAACTGATGGATCCCCGATGTGTATTGTGAATCACAGTTTAAAATTATTATACCAATCAAATGACTGTGCAGAGTTATCCAAATGAGTTAATATTTTAGTTTGGCAAGGAATTTGATCCCTGTTTGCTTAAAAAGCATGTGCTGAATTTCTTTTTAATTAGACTCATTAAATATGGTGATGTTAGCACTGTACATCATGGTGCACTAATGGATGTCCCCTTTGCAAATAGGCCTGCTTTGAGAACAGCTGATGAACTGCACCTCCTGTAATGCTGCCATGCCACATCTGGGCAACTAAGAATGAATCTCCCATTTGCAAGGCCTTTCACTTTGAGAACAGTAGCTGCACTGCAACAAGCTTTAGCAGACTAGCCCCTAACTGCTGTCAGGATCCAGAAGAGGTGATATCAATAGAAACCTATGGAGTAATCAAAGGGAAGAATGCACATCTGTCTTATTTATAGGTGCTTTTAAGACATTTGGCAACAACAGACTTTTTTACTAGTAATCAGGTAATTGTCATCTGGAATTGATTATACATTAAAAATGTTGGTTGGAAGCATTTATTTCCATGCTGCAATTTTGTTCTTACTTTTTTTAAGCTTATCAAATATCATTCCTCTCTGAAATCAATATTCAGTTAGCTATTCACTTCCATTTTCATAACAAAAGTCAATATTAGCTCTAGCAGAGATTTATTTCCTTGAATCAATAAACCAGTGTGTGGCAGTACATATTTTAACGGGAGAGCAACTATGATTGCAGGGGTTATTTTTCCTGTATCATCACATGGTGACTGGGAGACAAACTGTTAAAAAGAAAAAGCTTTAAGAACAGAAAGGAGGAGTTACCTGGAAGGTCAAGAGATCCCACTTTCAATTTTCTACACAGCTGTTTGAAACGTTGAATGTAATTGTGTTTCTTACCTGTAAGATCCCCCTAGAGCAAAAGTTATTTCATAATTCTGTTGGATGGCAACTGCGATTCGTGATGTATGATTAGATTATACTGCAAGTACTTTTCTTTCCTTCTAACACTTAGTAACAAAATAAGGCATCACCCTTCTGGTACAGTTGGGGCACATGGAGATCAGTGGTCACATTTTCAGCACAGTTCTACTGAAGCAGCTAAATGAAAAGTTCTGGTTTTTGCAACAGCTCAGCTTTTGTGATCAGTCCTCTTCATCTGAAAAATATGCCATGCTCTATTTCCTCAGAGCTCTTTAAAGCTGCTCATACACTGCTTATGGTCTATTGCCATGCTAAGTTTGCAACCCTGTAGTTAAGCTCCCAGTTTTTTGGTAAAACCATGAAAAATTGTTGTATATTCCTTTTTCAAGTAAAGGTATTTTCCAGTCCCAGATGTTGCTGGACTCATATTAACCTATACTTACTATGGAAAAATACATACTTATTTTATGGGTTATTGTTGTTGCTGTTGTTATCATTATTATGCATTACTATACATACTCACTTGATATTATTAGTTATTATAGGGTGAATACCAGTGGTGAGGAATTACCTATAGAATTAAGAAAATTGGATGTACTCCAAGAAAGTTCCTCTGGGGTCCACAGTCTCTGATTGATTATCTTTTCATTTGATAACGTTTCTACTCCTGCTACAGCTACTGAACCAGGCTGGATAGACCTGAACAGCATTGGCTCCGGAGAAAGAACTTGTATATAATGATGTATTGTCAATATAAAAGGCAGCAGAGCTTTGGGTTATAGAGAATCCATAATCCCATGGAGTTTTGTGCATGTTGCAGATATAGCACTTACAGCTTTTTCTTCCTGAAATGTTTTTTTTTCAGTGGATTTTCCCCTCTGGTTAGAGGAAAGCTCAAGAAATTAAATTTTAGCCCTAACAATCAAAATCTCCATAAAATCAATCTTGCCTTCTGAAAGCTGTAACAGTGGATTTTTCCATAATAGACATATATAAATATATATACACACACACACATAAACGTTAGACCAGTGTTAGCAGAATTTCTTTCTCTCACAGATTTTTAGAGGGTTTTTCCCTCTTCATGAGAGGGAATTCGTGAGAGGTGATGCCAGGTGTCTTGGCTCCTGGACACCTATCACAGATACCTTATGCTTAGTATTGTTGCCCTGGTTTAGAAATCTTTTAGCCTTCTGATATTTACATTCTAGTTACACGCTTTCCCATGCTTTGTTCTGTAAACACTCTGTTGTTTTGCATTCCTTCATAGAGGTGGAGAGAAGCTGATGGACTGGTAACCTGTCCAGTGTCATTGGAGAGGTGGCCTCTTCACTCTCCAATCCCCTGTCTCTTTTGTAAAACTATAAATAGTGGAGTCAGAAAATAAACTTCCTCTTTTCACTCTCACCTTCAGCCGTGCGAATACGCGTGTGCTTTCGTGTCCTACAGCGACATAGTATGTCTGCAGTTTCTGGCTGAATAAACCTAGTGGGTTTGTAGGTCAAAGTATGTAGGTCTTGCTAACCTGTGCTGTCCAGTGAACTTCTGTGTAACTTGTTGCAGGTCGTTGAAGATCAATTCTGAGAGAAATATTCTCCAGAAGTCTTTAACCACATTTCGAGAGAGGTTTTTTGGGGTGTTATTTTTTCCTCAGTTTCCTTCTTTAGTGAAGCAGAAAAGCTGACTGTTGCTAAGAGGGTTGAGAATGAGGGGAAGCTCCCCCTACAGTGGATCATTGCTCACTTGAGCCAGGACTCTGCATCTTTCTACATGCAGCCTTTCAGTAGAGCCGTGCAGGAATTCACTCTGGTAGGACACACCTCTGCCAGCAACGGAGCTCAGTATTCACAGTCCATGAAAACACAAACAGAAAGAAGCAAAGGGCATCAGTGCTATTTGCTGAAATTCTGGTGTGTCTCAGAGTTCAGCTGTCTGGAGTTGATAAAAATAAAAATTGGTCCTCAGTCCAGAAGTGTGGTTTGCTACAAGTGTTTTCCAGCATCACTTTTCTCTCAGTGCACTATATTTGATCTTCCGCTGTGAGACAGGCAAGGCAATTAGGACTGTGATGCCATGATAATGAGTGCACAGAGATGGTAGCAACCTCTATATTTAGGCTGCCTTAACATTTCCACTCTAAAGCAATCACTCAAGCTCTCCTAAGTACTCTTACTCAGCCACTGTTGGCAGCAGGCATTGAAATGCAGCCTCAGATACAGTCTTGGGAATCAGATGTTTCTCTATGAAATTTTGCTCACGTCTCTATGAGTTACAAGGCTTTTGAAAATCGCTGTTCCTCTTCTCTCACTGGCTGTAAAACCAACCAAATGTGTGTGTTCTGAAGAGCTGGGCTCAAAATGGTGTTTGCAGGAGCAGGGGTGAGGCTGTGTGGGAGCTTGCATTAGGAGCATTGCAGAGAGGACAGACCATGGACATGTCTCCCAAATGCTATTCCAGATGTGCCACTAGACCTGTTAGACACATCACTGGACTCAAGTGGCTGCTGTGGACAGGCCTAGACTGGAATCTTTGTGTGTACAACTAATGCACAGATGGTCCATGCTGAGGAGAGCTGTCTCAAGGACACTACTGAGCATTTCTGTCAGAAGCCACCTCCATAACATCCATCAGTCATCTGTTCTGAGGCAAGAGGTGAAAATGTTCTGAGCAAGGTTAACAGTGGCTTGTGGCATTGCATTCCTGCACTACACCCTCTCCTCACTGCGGGCTGTTCTCACAAAAGACTTTCATAAATGAAATTGGACTCTTTGCTCCAGCCAGTACCAGCTTAGTTGTTTGCAGAGGTACAGATAGGAAGCTTCTCTTCCTTCTTCCTTCCAGTGTACTAAAAACTAATTTTCTTAATATCCGAGACACTAAGAACAGATGGATCATCAGTCACAGCAGCTTCATGCCTCAAACCAGCTACTAAGATCTGGATGAGTACATGCATACCTTCCCCTTTTTCTGGCTGTAATCTCTCTCTGTGTGATATTTAGAGCACTGAGAAAAAAAATTATTCTTCTAGTTTTTAGGAAACCAGGACTTCAGTATTCTTTCTGCCTTCATGCTCTGTCATGAAATAAATGTTTGTCTCCATTCTAAGCCTTCCTTTACACAGAAGTAGCCAACAGATCTCTAAATTTTGGCTGGCTGCAAAGGTCAGGAAGGCAGAGATACTTAGGCAAAACTCTTCTGCAGTTTATTATTTCTAACCTTTCATTGAAACTGGACCTGAATGTGTAGGAGTCTGTGTTTACAGAAAGAAAAAAAAAAAGGGGTCATACATGTTTTTAACAGCTCTCAAGAGTCCTGGTTCTGTAATTGCTTTATTAATGTTTAAAATCAAAAAACAGATATTTAAAGTAAGAAGGCTGTTCACTTTATCTAGTACTTTCCACCTGAGGTGGAAAGTAAGCAAGATCATACCGAGTATTGTCTTGTTGGGCTTTCAAAGCTGTAACAAAACAAGCAAATTAACTGAAGTTGGCTTTGCCGATCACTTTCAATTACTGCTAGGATAATGAGATCAGGTTTTCTCCTTTCGACAGTGTCACCATGAAACAGGAGGGCTTTGTGGAATATTAAGTGATCTTTTAATTATGGAAGCACAGTTCAACTGCAACCCTAAAGTCATGCAAGGAAAAGGTATTTTGATCAGCTGTTTGAAGGAGACTTGCGGAACAGAAATTTCAAATTAAGATGTGTCTGCTATGAAATTAGCACTTGATAAATTGTAACCCACAAAAAAGTTGCAAAATGGCATTCCTGTGATTTGTTTTTTGTACATAGGTTGTACTTTAAAGTGCTTGCCCTTCAGCAGGGCCTGGCTCACACTGTGAAGGCAGAGCTTGTGTGAGCAGCCTGCATTCAGAGCCCAAACTGCTGCTCACAGGGGCAGTCAGGGTGAAATCACAGCACAGGGTTCAGTTGCTTTGAGTAGAAGCCTCAGAGTTACATTTTATTTCAGCATCCGAACTGTTAAGGGCAGCCCCTCCGTAATACTTCAGAGAGTCAGGACTTGAATGTTCAGAGCTGCTGCTCTGGGGCTGTGAGGCTGTGTGTGGAAGCAGACAGGGACTGAGGGTGTTGCTCCACTGCCAACAGGCTGAAAGTGTGGCAGGCTCTTTCCTACTCAGGGAATGTCTATGTGACAGTAGCATCTAGAGGTTTCAAAAGGAATTAAAGCCCACTTTGCTAATGGCTGAAAAAGGACAGGGAAGGAAATACAAACCCAGGCTGAGACTGTAAGCAAGCAGCCTTCTTCCCTATGTGCAGTGCTTGGTAGACAATGCTCTAGCCTCTTACCCATCCCCATTTGACCTTGGGAGAGCTGCATGGAGTTTATTAAAGCTATTTGGAGTAGAAATCATTAATCTCTGAATAGGCTATGTAAGTGACCATCCATGTTTGGTAACTTTTCTGAGCATTAGCTATGCCACAGGAAGGAGGATGGGTTAGCTGGGTCATTAGCATCACTAAGGCCACTGTCACTGTTCATCACTTAAAACCAAAGTGGAAGAAAAATATTGCAGCATGACAAAGCTGTGACCACTGTGCTTGGATTTGGCTTTATTAACGCAGCCTCTGGATTTCCTGTTTGGAGTCGAATGCAGAGCTCAGTGGGAAGGTGATTTTCTGCTCTGTGAGTTGAGTGTGCTGTGCAGCTGCACAGGCCAGGTGATGACCACCCTTTGCTCTCCCTCCACAGCTGAGCCCTTACAGAAACCATTGCATGTTTGGCAGAACACCTGGACCTCTCACATTGCTAAGGCTAAGTGAGCTGCAGCAGCATCACCATGAAGTGGGCTCTTGCTTTGTCTTCTCCTGCCTCAGTGTGATCTCCTGTGTTTCAGATCGCCTACGCTGCAGTGGACTGTGCCAAAGGACAGAATCATGACCTGTGTAAGCAGGAGGGAGTTGATGGCTACCCCACCTTCAACTATTACAACTATGGGAAATTTGTGGAAAAATATATGGGAGATCGAGGGGTAAGTGAAAGCAAGAGATAGCACCTGGTACAGGGTGGAAAGTCTCCTCTGCCTGTCCTGCCTTGCAAATGAAAACTGCAGAGTGAATTTTTACCATGCTGGGAGAATGCTGAACTGCCTGTTTTGCTGTCTTACATGGATTGTACCACAATCCTGTACATCTCTGCATTAGGAACACACTTGCTCTATATTTAGGAACATGAGAAGAGGAAAAAGGATTAGATTTGGTAATGCTCTTTGTATATTTTATTCTTTAAGCTGAAGTCTCTGAGTGAATTTGGACTGAGTGAAAGGGAAGGGTTTATTGCATGTGCTGCTGGCAGAAATGCCAGAAACCACAGGACTTAACTCCTGTCAGTTCTGGATTGCATGGACACTGCAAACATGTTACAGGTCCACCAGGCTGCCAAACGGTGACAGACCATTGGTTTTATAGCCAGGACAAAGCTGTCCTTTGGCGACTAGGGGAAAGTAAATATCTCATTTGCCCTGAATCAGATTCACTCCTGGCACTCAGGATGGGAAGACAAATTGTGCCATCTACCCCTGGGCTGAAGTTTCATTCTTTTGTCCTGCTGTGGCCAGCTAATTATATGCTATGAGTGCAAGAAATGGGGGCAGAAATGGCATAATGCCTTCAGTGGTTGTAAAGTGCCTGAAAATAAGGAAGCAATTCAATTATTTGTGGGCCGCTTTTGTCATAACCTCCTAGAGGGAGGTTACTCCTCAGCAGCCATTGATTGCCTGGGGTCTGCAAGAAAAACTTGGGGTCTTTGAGCCATGCAGTGATTTTGAAAAAAGATTCTTGCCTGAAAGTTATTGCTGCTCTTAGAGCTCAGAAAATTATCTAGAAGCATGAATTAAAAAGCCAGGTTGTGAGGTTCTCTGTTAGTCAGGATCTTGGGGAAGTATTCATGGAGCTTCGCCTCCCAGTTTTCTTCAGCATACTTGGACCCCAGTAATTACCATTTCCATCCGTTGTTATGGATACTGTGTTTAGTTCCAATTCTGGATCTTTTCTTAAAAGTAAAGATGGGTGCAGTAGCCAACAACTGAAGTCAGATTTCAGCCGCAGTTTTTGCATCTCTAACCCATACTTAGAGAAATGATATATGAAAGAAAGGATCTGTGATGGCTCTTAAAAAGAATTTATATCAAATACAGGAGTGCTCTGAGGCACAGCAGTTGGGAGATACTGATCCATACACTGGGCAGTGGACTAACAAATCTCCTATATGCAGCCAACCCTTTCTTGGGTAAAAATTACCCAGCAGGAACATCCCATTCTCTCTGCTGTTGGCTGCTCTGTTCCCCTTCCACTTCTCTGGGCACCTACTGCCTTCTGCTTGTGCAGCATTGAATTAGGGTGTGTTATCTCTTATCATGGTAATGCTGGAGGCAGTGCTTAGCACAGTGCCTTTGGTAGGGGCTGTTGATTGCCAGATGTCTCCAGGTGACAAATGGTGGAAGCTTGTCATTTCTTTTATTTTCTGTGGAAGAATAGTCAATAGTTTTAGGAAAGTGTTTTGTTGTTCAGCCTTCTAAAAGCTTTGGGGTTTGATTTTGGTTTATTTTGTTTTGCTGTTCCCCAACATTGTTTTGAGTCTTTGACTTCTGTTAGTTGCTCTCTACCTCTGGTATTTTCCCTCTTCATCACCAGTTTTGAGTGGTGTATTGTGTAATTGTTTGAATGCAAAAACGGTCAGATTGGGTGGGAGCAGTGCTGCTTGCCCAGAAAACTTCAGTGTTGTGGTACCAGGAGGCAGTGTATTCCAACGCAGGTGTTAACATCTCCACCCATCTGAGCCTTCTGAAATGCCCCAGAGCTGTGTTCACAGCTTTCCTTGGAAAAGGAAGCCGCTGGCATTCAACAGCCTCAAATCATAAGTTGTTGAAATACAGAGGTTGGCATCTAGACAGCCAGGTTTGAAATTTTTGATAATAATTTTAGTAGTAATTAAAAAAAAAAAAGTTATTTCCATCATTGGAATGTTTGGAAAAGGAAGAAAATCGTGATCAAAACTGTTAGAGGATGAGTGTGTATAGTCAACAAACAATACAGTAACTGCTTTTAAAATGACACAAATAACACACAGAGGCAACTTGAAAATGGCTTTTGAGTGTTTTCAACAAAAAGGCACCAATGGCAGTTCTAGTGAAAGATTTTACCTTGTCCTCTGAGTTTTAGGGCCTTTTTCTCTGGGTCCCATCTCTTCAAAGTTTGACATGTGGGATGCACATGGATATTCTCCCCTTGCATTGCAGTGGAGCAGCACTGGAGCAGAGCATGGTATGATGAGGCAATGCAGAAGCAGTAACTGCTCCTTAGTTTCTGTTCTGCTGTGGGGTACAGAAACTAAACAATTGCTCCTTAGTTTATATTCTGCTGGGATACAGAAGCTCAAAATGTTCTTGATGCATTGTTTTGCTTTGTTGGTAAAAATATGACCCATATTTTTCTTCCTTCAAAACCAGGAGTCTGGATTCACCACTTTCATGCGAACCCTGAGAGAAAGAGATCATGAAAGAGTAGGAAAGAAGAAGGATGAATTGTAGTTTCTGCCTCAAAAGAAGCTTTCCGCTGCACTGTGAATGGTTCCAGGTCTTTTGTTGATGCACCTGAGACTTCACATATTCTCAAGACAGAGACTTTTATTTTATAAACAGCCATGGCCATTTTGTACAATTTTGAAATAAAGTGAAACCACTTGATTTTTAAAAGGAAAATAAATTAGAATGTTGCCATAATGTTTTAAAGAAAACTTAGCATTTTCTCTCATGTTGGGAGACTATGCCCTCTGACACTCCTATGCAATATTTTTGTAGTCTGTAGTGTTTCTGTAGGTGATGTTGTTTGTTAGGGTGAAATTTTTGTTCCAGTATTGCAGTATATGTGAAAAACAAAGGGGAGGGGACATGGTTTGGTTTGGGTTTGTTTAGTTATGTTTTGTTTAAATCAGTCCAGGAAAATGGGATTTATAAGTCACAGATTTATTCAAATGCAGTTTTACATTCTTGTGAAATAATTCCGTGTTCTTGACTGAGATTTGGGGGGAACAATTTTAAGGTGCTCAGGGATAAATAAGGTATCTAAGTTAATGAAGACATTAACATTGACCAGTCCAGATCTGTTAATTTCATTTAAACCTCTCTGGTCTTTAAATCAGAACTGTTTACATACCTTTATAAAAATGTATTGAGTGAAGCCACACATCAAAAATCAGCAGAGCATGGGTGAAATTAAAAACCCTCCTTCTTTGGCATCAATACTGTATGTATCTGTAAGTTATGGCAGGAATTATTATCTTATAGGGGTACATGGTAGCTCTTACAGGGTACACAGTCTCCAAGTTATGATTGGGTCATATCAAATATGTGTTGTAAAGTGTTACGTTCAGCTGTTTTGAGAAATGCATAATACTTCTGGTAATGCAGTAATTGTGTGTGTTACTTGTTTACATTCCAGAAGTTTATTTTCATTTGTAGGTGGGATTTTTCCCTTTTGCTCCTTAAGGAGTTGCACAAACAATCTCTCTTTGACAGTCATCACTGTAAAACCTGTATCAGCAGCAGTTGAAATGTGTTACACTTTTGATGCTTAAACAAAAAAAAGTTGATCTGGAAGTACTTCTGTCTTCACAGAAGGGGAGAGGGAGGGGCAGGAAGTTGTGATTCACCTTGAACTAGAAATAAATTTTTTAAAAGACAAGTATTTTTATCATTAATCAACCTTGTTGAGCTTCTTCCCCACTGGGCCAATGACCACAGCTGGTGGTGGCTTAGGAAGAGCCGATGCACACAGGACGAATTCCCACTGCCTGTGGCTGGGACATCCCAGCCTCAGGAGTGCTGGGCAGCACTGCAGGTGTGTGGTGGTGTGAGGGTCAGCCTCCCTCTGCCCTGGCACTCCAGGGGGCACAGAACAGCTTCCCACAGCAGAGAGCTGTGACCTGGGTCAGAAACGTTCCTCTTGCTCCTCAGTCTGCCTGTCTCGTTTTCTTCTGGTTTGGACCCCCTGGCAGTGCTGAGGGGCTGCTCAGGAGGTGAATGGCATCTTATCTCCTTCCTGGGTGTTTTTTCCTTCTCTCTCTTGCCTAATTAATGGCACTTTAGGTTTGGCACCGTATAGCTGCTGAAGCCATTAGTGAGTATTGTGGAATACCAGTAGCCTGATTGTCCTTGTATGGTAGCCAGCTTGTTAACCATGACATCAGTTGGAATGGCCATGGAGCTGTGCCAAGTATCTTCTCTTATTAGGGACCTGATGAGCCTCTTCACCCAAAAAAATCAGCTGCCTGATAGTACATAATATTATAATTTAAAAGTAGCTTAATTTATGAAGTGTCTTACTCTGTTTTTTTCCCTTTCAACTAGCACAGTTACTTGTTTATAGCACTTTTACAGAAGATCATGGTAATACTTTATTTCAAGCTATCCTCACGTAAGTAGCAGGCACTCCACCCTGCATTTAGGAAACAATGCATATTGATGCCATTTGATCTCAAACAGGAATTCTGCTTTTAGCAAACGATCAAATATGATCAGTCCAAAACTTGCTGCATCTCTTTTGATCTCAGAGTCAAAGCAGCTGGCACTAACGAAATAACAGCCTCCAGAAAATGCTGAGCATTTCTGTGCCTATGTTTGTGCTAATTGGTGAGAAATGTAGACTTCTTCAAAAATAAGAAAGAAAAAAAATGATAGCTTGCCAATGGTGACTTCACTAGTCAGGATCATTCTGAATTATAGGCTTTAGTAAATGTTTAGGATAAGACAATTGCACACTGTGCTTCAGACTAGTAATTCCTTACAGCTGGTTACACCATAATAAAATTAGGAATTCTCATTTTTCCCTTCAGTCTTTTGTCAGTTACTTCTTGGTCTTGGTGCATTCTTTTTTTTTTCTTGGCTAATCATGTGTTAATGCACAAATATAAAATATTTGAGAATAATTTGCCTTCTGTTACAGGGTCATGACTCATCTGGTTTATGGTCTGAATGGTTTTTGAAAAATACAGTTTTGAACACCATAAATGATTACATTAAATGGCTCACAAAAGCCCTAGTTACTGTGAACTAGAGTGCACCAGGAGCTTGGAGCTTTGCTTCCAAGCCTTTTTAATTAGTAGGCCAGGTCTGGATATCAGTCACACTGTTTTAGTTGCGTTGCCTCCAGTAAAGCAAAAGTTGGTGTTTTTATTTGCTAGTGAAGTCAGTTTATGTTTATATTCACATCAGTCACATTGAAATTGAAATATGTTATTATTTTCTACAAACTGTGAATGAAAAATGTATGTAAGAGCTCTTATTTTCTGTATTTAAATGGTTGGTCATTTCACACATTCAGAGTTTCCAGCCTGTCACAGTAGATGCATAGCCCAGGCGTTCATAATCACACAGGAATTTCTGCCATGGTTAAAAGTGAGTAATCTGGGCTTTCAAGTCATGAATCATTTATCAGCAAAAAACTTAATTGCTGATAACAAATGATTTGCAGTGAATCAGAGATTCTGCTCTTGCAATTATAGGGTTGGTCTTTCAGTCTTTTTAAGGTGTGATTCAAAGGTCTTGGGCATCTGCTACATGGTTAACCCTAAGCAGATTAAATCTTGTTGAGGAAGGGTAAAACGTGTACACAGCAGAGAGGCTGAGCAAGGATTGTGCATCACTTTGTTCCCCAGTGTTGGTTTAAACAAGATATAAATAGCCCACAGGGCTGTGTTAGTCCTGCTGTGTGGCTGGACCAAGAGATGAAGGGCAGCAAGGCCAAGCTTTTTGTGCATACTGGAAGCTGGAGAGGAAATGATTTTCCTATCTAATGAAAGAGCCTGAGATGTTGGATTTATTTCATCTGCCAAAAGGAGGGAAAAGTTCCCAGGAGAGTGAATGCTCTGGGATATGGCAAACACAAGTTGGGAGTCCCAAGATGAGCATAAGCTTCTATCCCAGCCCCTGCGACCCCAGAGGATGATTTGGCTGTGTTGTAATCCAGCTATCTCTGACCCAGTAACTATGGCCTTACTTGCTCAAACCAGAGCAACTCCTCCAAGAGAGGCTGGAAGAGACTTGCTTTCCAATCTGAGTCAAGAAAAGTAGCCTAAAAAACCTCCATTTCCACTTTCCCCCTGCTTTAAATTCCATTTTGGATCTGACAGCCATGTTCATCCCCAAGTCCCTCCTAAATAGTTGCAGTTGGGTGAAACAGCCTTGGGAATTTATCTAAACTCCCACTCAGACCAAATTAAGTCCCCAAATCTTGCTAACTTAAAATCCTTTCCATAGTCGTCCGCAAAGATAGATTGATATTACTGGTGAAAAAAGATTAGAGAGGTAAGGTCTATGTTCGTGCAGCATTTAATTTGGGAGTAAAAAAGCAGATAAAACTCCCATCATGAATAAGCTCTAAGAGAATGCTTCAGAGAGTCTTGTTTCAGATGGAATTGCTTTATGGGTGATTTTGATTTTTGAGGCAAACTGCTTTTTAAAAGAAAAGTCAAGACCTGGCAATGTAGCCTACAGATGTTTTGTCTGTTTGCCTTTTAAAAAATAAAAAGTAAAATCACTCTCCATATTCTTCATAGTGCTATATTACAAGAAAGAAATGTTGCCTACATGGATTTCCTAGAATAACACTGAACCCCTGCCAACTGCGTTTTATAAACTATGAAACAAGCTATTTGCTCCAAATCGCACTCAGGAGAGTGGGGACTGCTGCCCACGTGCACCTCGTTTTAATTTAATAGCTTACTTTAGTGTGATTGGGTCTGTAATGGAACACTGGGATTGCAGGAGTAAATTCTGAAAACTGAGAGGTCGGGGGAAAATCAGCTTTTATCAGCAGGTGTTGAGCACTGTAGCCAAACGCTGGCATTTCCTTTGCCTCTGGCTGCCCAGCATCCCTGAGCGTTCCATGGCTCTGCTGGAACCACAGGAGTGCAGCCCTTTGGCTAATCCGGTTGTGTACATTACTGCTCTGTGCTGGAACTGATTGGAAACCAGAATTTTTCCCATTAGTTTCTTTGACTGGTCATAAGAAGATGATACGTTTTCTCTGCACATCCTGCTTTTATTTACAGAGTGAGGAAGGAAGATACCTGGGTGTCTACAAAGGAAATGAAGCCAAATGCCATTTTTTCTGCTGGCAGCCAGGATTCCTGGGGACTGACCATTGCTGCTGAAATATTTCCTGCAAAGCACTGTCGACTGGCTTGGCTTTTGCAGGGTTGTGGAAGGCACTGTGTTTTACAATATTGCAAAAAATCTCAGTATCCAAGGCAGCAATTTCCAACCCCTGGTTTCTGAGGAGTTAAGCTGAAGTGTAAACTCTATTCATCAGCCCAGTGTAGCTGTTTTTGAGACAGAAAACAAAAAATTGTCTGTTAGCCAAAAATTTAGGAAATCACAACTCTAATGCAGGCCATAGGATGTGTGGGTGTCCGACCTGGTCCTTGGTTTGTAACATTCCTGCCCCTGGAAGTCCTGTCCTGCCCAGAGCACTGGCGCTGCTGCAGGGAGACAGCACTCCTTAAGGACAGTTAGTCTATGCTTAGAAAGCATCATAGTGCTAATTATTCTCATTAGCTTTGAGCCACTAATAAATTATCTTTCCTATTGCTCTTCCATCACTCAGTAATGAGAACCATTTAGCCAGATTTTGCAGATACTGCTTGCTCCCTCTCTACAGCATGATTCCCTGCAAGCATTCATCATAGGGAAAGAGCTACGTGAACAAAATCTTTTCAAATTAGTCTCTGGTGCCCCAGTTAAGTGGGTGTCTACATCGCAGGCATGCAGAAGAGCCTTCTTCATTAATATGTGCAATTCTGCCCGAGCTGATTAGCTCTTGCAGCTCATTTGATAGCAAATGTGTAAATCCGTCACACTCTAAATGCCAAATATGTGCACAGTTAAATTATGGAGAAGTAAGAGACTGCAAGAGTTGGGAGTCTTTATTTGGAAAAAGAGGTCCTTATCCCATGAATTAAATTGGAGCTCTGGGTTTATCTAGAGCATTTGTCACTCCTCTGCTTTGTCATTTTACTGCTGGCAAAATGAATAATTCTTCCTGTCGTGTTGCTGGTCCTTTCAGTATGTGTGGGTGTTTAATTTGGTGCCCAACATTTGTAACAGACACCTGGTATCCAGCCTGAGTTTCCATAAAACAATAGGCACAGCACAATGCAATCTTCCTTGTGCAGGACAGGAAACCAAACTAATCAGTTACAACTATGCATTATTAATAATGCAGTTGCCATCACTTCTCTTGTTTTTTGGGGTTTTTTGTTTGTAAAAATCTCGTGAAGGAAAGGGGGGTGGGTGGAAATGAGCATCCATGTTTTTTAGCCAGAGCAATGCTGCACAGTGTAATTAAAGTCGTGGTGTATCTGCCAGCACAAGGGAAGCACTAAAGAGTGTCACCTGTCAGTGGGGAGGGGCTGGTCTGCTGCTGCAATTCAAGTGCCCTCGGCCAGTTATTCTGGGACCAAAGAAGGAAACTGGCGTTGAGAGCTCCTAATTTATGCATGCTTTTCCTCCTTTCCATGCCAAGTAGCTGCAGAGCCAGCCCAGCCTCAGGGCCTGGACACATCAGCTCAGGGCAGCCAAGCACCCTCTGTTTTATTTTCTCTCAGCACGCAGAGAAATTGCAGTGCAGACTCAGCCTGACCTCCAACGCTAGTTTGGCATTACCTTCTGGGCATACAGGCTAGGGGGAAAAAGCTTCCCACTTCCCAAAAGTTCTGGCGTGGGAAGCTGTCTTTCTCCAAGATGAACATAAACTCTTCAGAGAACATTTCCTAGGAAAATGTGCAGCACAATAACGGATGTCCGATCCTGTAGCCTCCAGGCTGATGGTGAGGGGATGCTTATTACTGTACCCCACCCCATAAGCATGGAACAGGATGAGCAGATCCACCATTTCCTGCTGCGTCCCCCAGAATGTAGTGAGACCTGTGGTGTTGTATTGCCCACCGATTCATTCATTAAATGCCTGTTACATTGTTCCCCCCGCCGCCACCACGTTCCCCTGCCCTTAGCCCTTGTCACTCCCTCGGGTCCTCCCTTTTTGGTTCCTGTACCCCAACTCTGCCCATGTACTGCCCCTGAGACCCTGATAAAACCCCCCTGCGCCCAGATCACGAGGTCTCTCTGCCTCTGGGGCCGCCGCCACATGATGTAACTATTGAAATATCTTCTTAAACCCTCATGGGGGGACTCTTCTCGCCTCCTTCGCCGTCCCTGGGTGTAAGGCTGATAGCTAGCCAGAGCAAAACCGCGGAGCCGTCCGAAATGGATTACGGGAGGGCGACCGTGGCCGCACTGCCCTAAGCAGTTCCGCTGAGCTCTCAGGGAGAGCTGCAGCTTGCTAAACTAAACCCAGCACTGCAACAGAGACCTCTCCCAGGGTGTAGGATTTGTTTACCAAGAAGAGAGTTCTGTGCTGGGCTCACCTGCAGTGGGTACACAGTCCTCCCCAGGGACAATATGGATGAGAGGCTTTCTTTTCCCTTTTCACAGAGGGACAAGCATCCTCCAAGGCAGATCTGTCCTGATCCAGTGGGAGGTGAATGGAGAGCGGCTGCAGAAATGCAGAGGTGCTGCCCGATGCTGCCCAGTTCCATGCAATTCCCTTCAGACCCCGGGGTCCATCATGCCTTCCACCTGCAGGACATCATAAAAGAATTGTCACAGGACTCCTGACTTATGTAAAACTTACCTCTCTGCCAAAGCTTTTCTTAGGCAAAAAAGCAGCACAAAAGGAAGGACCACAGAAATCAAAGAAACAGGAGTTCACTGTGGCATAAAGTCATGTCTCTCTGGCAAGGTACTGTAGTATGAGGTGAATTAGGTATATTTTGGATGGATGTATAATCTTAATTGTTGTGTATTGTTTGTGTTGTAGTCCCAAGATCCAGGTCCTCATTATTCTAAATGCAGTACAAATATATAAGTCTGTCATGCATGGAAAGGCTTTTATTATGTAAATAGTCAGGTTGGGATAAAAGAAGTAGTGTTATCTCTGTTTTACAGATGAGGCAGTGAGACAGAAAAAAAAAACAAAAAACCAACCCAACAAAGCCTTTTGCCCAAGGACACACAAAGTCTATGGGTCAGTCCTGGACTTGAAATTCAAGTCTTGATATAGTTTATTACCAGCTTCTTTCAATTTGTGTACTGTCCACAACATAATTAAAATTAAGCACAAAGAAAACAACACCATGTGTAATTTATCCCTATCTGAAACAACCATCCAGCACCTCTCAGCCAAATCCTCCCCAGTTCTTCCCTGTTTCTGTATTTCTTCCATGTCCAATGCCTCTGATCACCACACAAGTCACTGTACATGTCCTCTGATTTTCTGCAACATGTATCAGTTGACTGTAAAGCTGTTCAGGAAGAGACCCTGTTGCATGTGGGGCTGTGTCTCAGTTGAACCAGCATGCCAAATTTGTATTCCAACCCTTTTGAAAAATTATACTAACACTATTTAGAATAAAAAAGGATGCATATACATTTTTACTGGGAATATAGATTCAACCAATCTATAACTGCTGCTCAACATTACCTGCTAGTCAAAACTGTATATTGATGTAAATAACTAATCTATACCAAAGACAAATAAAACATGGATTTTTCACTGAAAAAGCACAATATATTTTGTTTTGTGTACAGCAATATTTTATGTCAGGCTTTTGGAAAGAATGTGGGAGGAGAGAATTGTAAAAGTCACAACAGCCACTGGAAAACAGAATAAAATGGAACTGGCATTTACCAAGGCTAGATAATATCAAACTAATTTGATAGGTTTCTTTGATAGAGTAATTAATTAGCTAGACAAAGAAGGGAAATCTGGCTGTCTGGACTTGAATAAAATAGCCAGTGAGGAACCATGTATAAATTTATATCTCCTGCATGGAGAAGTTGAGATTTATAGACGAACTTCATAGCATACATGGTGTTGGAAGCTGAACTGTTTATTGAAAGGGAATTATTCAGAGCTCCTAATCTGTAATTCTTAAGACTGACTGTTATTATTTTCATCACTGACATATTTGGAAAACAGAGGTGTCTGATCATAAAAATACATTGAAATCACCAAGTTAGGAGATATCATCAGTGTAGAGAAAGTTCAGAATATTGCGTAGCAAGAGCTGAATATCCTCGAAGGGCAAGGCCACAGAAGTAGAAGGGAGGAAGTAGCAGGCAAAATTCTGCAGGAAACCTGCAATGACACAGAAAGATTTCAAGTTGCCCCAGTGCAGCGTGGGCGTGGAAAAGGCAACTGAAACTCTAAAATGCTGTAGGAGAGACAGTTCTAGCAAAGCAAGGGAAGTATGAGCATCTTTAAATATGACCCCCAACAAGATTTTGTTTGGAATAAAACTCATTATTCTGATTATGTTAAAGAAAGCTGGGTTGTTAATAAAATGGGTACAGCAAAGGGCTGCTAAGAGGAGGAGGAGACTGGAGAACCTTTCATGAAAGGACAATGAGCACAAGGGGCTTGTTTAGCCCAGCAGCTGAAGACTGAGATGTGGTTTGATTGCTTTCTGTAAATACATCAGGTAGGGGAAATACTAAAGGTAGGCCATCTTGGTGTATGAGCAAGTGGGTATAAATTGGCCATGAATAATTTAGACTATCAATTAAATGTTCTTTATCCACCTGCATAGTGAGGGTATAAAGATGAAACCGTACCTAGTTTGAGCATGAAGCTCACAAAACGTATTAAATGGACCATGTGATCCAGTTGTCTGCAGTACCTGGGGACTGGATTTGATAACCCAGAAAGTCCTGCCCATCCTGTGTCTTAGTGGGTTTCTATTACAGTGAGCCACCACCTCCATCTTATAATCTTGTTGGATATTACAGTACCTATAATCCCTTCAGTCCTAAGAAACCTTTCTATCCTTCTGAATTAAATTTCAAATAGAACAACCTAACTGTGGATTACAAAGCCATATGTGTTTTCTTTCTTACTCAATAAATTTGTTGTGGTGATTATCATAAACAAAGACAAATTTCATTAGGCACCAAGAATTCTTTTAATATAAATTATAGTGTTTATGGCATAACTGTACTGACAAATAATGACTTTTTTATTTATTGTAATTGTTAAAATTACTCCTAATGAAATTTTTGGCCTCACGAAGTGATCAGCTTGGAATGACTTTCTCTTCTATGAAAATATTTAAATACAAACAAAGTCTGCCAATGTGTTCAATTAGAGTCCTGCAGGGAACTAAAGGGATTATGTGTACTAGGAGTATATTCATGTGGCTTTTCAGATCAGCTGCTTCTACCAGAGAGGGAATAAAGTAAGCAGAAAAGCCCCAAAGAGAGCCCATCACTGTTGGAATGGCTTGGGACATGATCATCAGAAAAGCTCACTCGTGTTATTTCCATAAGCCCATAATGCTTATGGCCCTGTAAATAAAAATACATTAACAACACATTGCTTTTCAAACTAATTGAGATGCAGTGTGAAGATTACTTTTCAGAAATGGGATGTTCTTTATGCAGGAGGCCCTGCTGCAATAGGGATAACACTGTATTTTGTTCTAACATCTGCATTTATTACCAGTGAGAGACTTCCTGTGACATTACGAGGTTGCTTCATTCTTGTAAAGCCCTTGAAAGTTAAATAGTAGTGTTCCATGAAAGAAACTCTTGGGCCCAGCACAGGACCTTAAGACTGAATCAGCAGAGGAGATTTTTAAAAAAGAGAAGCAAGGAAATGAACTGCATATTCTGCTGATGATTTTTATGACCTTGCTCACACTTCTGCTGATGCTGTGTTAGCCAGAACAGTTCATTCCAGTGAGTATAATCCTAGCTCTTGCAATTATGGACACAGGTTCCTCTAAAACCTCTAAAATTGGGAGCAATTTTTTAGAGTGCGAATTGTTAGAAAGTCACGGGCTTTTAGCCAGTGCCGTGATTTCAGGAGCCTGATTTGGAGAGTAAAGGCCTTGTGATGCAGCTGGGCTGCACTCCACATCAATTCACTGATTCAACATACCTGTTTTCTCGTGGAAATCGGCATTACTATCCAAGAAACAGGAAGCGTATTAACGGTTGTTAGTCTGGTTTTTAGCTAAAGCCCCAGCTTGAACAATACCTCCAACTTCAAGCATCAGACTTTAAGAAAGACACAAGAAAAAAAGATGGTACAGAGAAAGGAGCTATAGATCAAGAAATGTGTAGTACACAGAAGGGTTTGTGGTTTTTTGTCTTTGGGGTTTAAAAAGAAAACAAAACAAAAATGAGATGAAGGTTTTGGGTTTAATTAGTCTAAATCAGAGAAGGCTTTTATTTTCCCCACAAAAACAGTTACAAAGTGGATCAGTAATATGATATATTCCACAGTTTTATTTGCTGCAAAGAAAACAGAAGTTGAATTTTCCTTTCAGAACTTTACTTCTGTGTTGCTCCTGTGACTCCATCACTGATGAGCACAACTACTGCCAGCTCCTCAAGCTGGATATTTTTCCTTGAGGAAACAAGACTTAAAAGTCATGTTTAAATCCAGTGGACAGAGCCTAAGGGTTTGTCTTCCCCACCTTTCATCATCCAAAGCTGAGGTGTATAAATGCAGCTAGACATGTCTGCTCCCTGCACTGACTGAGAAGAAATAGCAACAAAGAGCTTCTTCACAGAGGGCAATTTCCAGATCACTGAACTTTGGTGAAGTAAATCCTGTCCTAACTAATCTCTGAGCATTTGCTGTTGGACTTTGCCTTCAGCTGATGACGTACTCAAGTGCATGGCTTCTCTATTTTGCTGTGCTCATGGAGATGCACCTCACATTTCTGAGGGGTTTGGCACCATGGGCACTCCTTTGTCAGATCCTGCTCTCTTCAATCTCTGACACTGTCCATACCCTGCCTCGTGCTCCTCTTTGTCTCTCATCTCCTCATTCTGAAATATCTACATTCCTCCACTTTGGAGGAAAATTTCCTTTTGCACTGACTGGATTTCTTTCTTATGAATCTGTTTTATCTCTGGCTGCAGCTTTCACTAATGCATTCACTGCACGCTGCCCTTCTGACAATGTTTTACTGCTTCCGTGTCTTAGGGGAGTCAATGGGACAAGAAAAAAACCACAATTTAAAGTGTAACTGGCTTGTTAGCCATGCAAATTCTTGAATAACAGATATGATTTAAGTTCACCAGGAGACCTGGGAAGATTGGAGCTGTAACCTCACTTCTGACTCTGTCACTACCTCCCTCAAGTGACCTTGTGTGATTTATTTAACCTCTTGGGGCCAGGTTCACCTGAAAATAAAGAATAATATGTTTTTTTTCCTCCTAGGAATCATAACTAATAGATGTATATACAATACTTCAAGTCCTGTTTAAGTAAATGCAAAAGGCTTATCTTTTTTCTTTAAAACATTTACGAAAGGTTAAGAGAATTTTAGGGTTGAAAGATAAACAGTTCAGAAGAACTAGAAAAATTAAAATTACACACGTATGCACTTATCACAAACCTTTAGACAGCCTCTAATTAAGTAATCACCAGTTCTCTGCATTATAGTAGATGCTATCATAAGCTGTTAAATTGTGTAGCAGCTTGTAATAGTGTGCACTCTGTTTATACAGGGTAAGGATTCTCTGGAAATTACTCAGATTAATGTATCATCTTCTGAACATGTGCTTTACTTGTGCATAGTCACTCAGGATTGAGATGTTCACATGCTCCACTCTACAAAAGCCTGATGGGGAACAGTTTTTTCCTGACAGGCCAAGACACTGACTTGGAGATGCCAAGTTGTGTGTTCAAACATGCATGCTTTCCATCCTGTGTGAGGCTTTAGCAAGACCTGTTCTTGGTGCATATCCTTGGCAGTTCCTGCCAAGAGCCAGCTTTCTGAGAGAAGGATGCTCAGGAAAGACTCAGGAAAGACTCTCCAGGACATCACTTTTTCTTGAGCTTTTATGTTCTGAGAAAAACTACCTCACCAAGCAGGTGACCTCTCCTGCTGTGGCCCCTCTGCTCACCTGCTCTTTCCTTCCTCTCTCACATCTCCATGCCAGCCCCATCTTTTGACCCCATGCTCCACCACTTTTGTGTCTCGAGCCTGCTCTAAATACAATTTCTCCCTTTTTGCCAGTTTTCCCTCTGTTACTCAGCCCCAGAGCCACAGTTAATCTTGTACTCCTTGAAGTGGCCTTGTTTGACTCAGAGTGCTCAAGCCCTCAGTTGGCTGAGCTTTGCTTGCAGCACAGAGAAGAAAGCCTGGAGGCTGAAAGGGTGAGACTAATCTCCAGCAATAGCAATTTACTCCTGGTTCTAAGACCCAAGAGATCATTTTTCCTCACCTGAATCACTGGAGTAGGGAGTGAGGTGATGCCCCACTGATATCCAGGGTTGCCCTAGGTGTCCACTTAAAATTCTTTGGAGAGGGCAGAGTCGAGGTTGAAGAGCATTGATGTGCTCCAGCACCATCCTCCTGATCCCCTTGCTCCTGAGTAGAGCCCAGCAGAGCCTGAGAGTCCAGAGTATGAGGTGTGTTACCTCTATCCCAACACTGCAGTGCTACAGGCACTTGGATAGTGCAGTAGTAACAGATGGAACGAGAAATTAAAAGGCGTTAGCAAGGAAATAAGCTGCTTTCATTTGAGATTTGAGCCAACAGACTAAAAACTGTGTGATTTGGTACAAAAACAGTGAAGAGTGGTACCGGGAGAAAATTATCCCTGTAGTAGTAAAGAAAGTAGTATTAAAATAGGAACCTCACTCTAGGGTTACTAATGAGGTTTGCAAGCTTTCACTTTCGTATTGTCATTTGTTGTTGAAACATGCCCAGTTGATTTGTTGGGAAATGAGTGAGATTAGCCTACCAGCTGGTCTCATCTCAGTGCACTTTTCCTGGTGGCTACTCCATCCCCATCACACACGTGCCAGCAGTCGTGCTCGCTGCCCCGGCAGAGGACCCCAGACACACCTCTGGTTACTCACACAGCGCCAGGCATATGCCAAGGGCTGTGTGATCCATTAAACCTGGTGGACAGCGGCCAGCTGCAGTCAGAAGTTATTACACGGGAGATCCCAAAGAGCACAGCTCCTAAAGCTCAGATGTGCTGACAACAGAGCGAATTATTCTGGAGGAGGCTCGAGGGTGACCTTATCGCTCCCTTCAACTCCCAGAGAGGAGGCTGGAGCCAGGTGGGGGTCGGGCTCTTCTCCCAGGGCACAGGACAAGAGGACAGATGCAGAAGGGGAGATTCAGGTTGGACATTAGGAAGCATTTTTTCACAGGAAGGGTGATTTGACATTGGAAGAGGCTGCCCCGGGATGTGGTGGAATCATCATCCCTGGAGGTGTTTAAGACTGGATGTAGTACTCAGTGCCATGACCTGGTTGACATGGTGGTGTTGGGTCATAGGTTGGTCCCGATGATCCCTGAGGTCTTTTCCAACCTGATTCTATGATAAATTCAGCCTCAGCCAAGGCCGTGCGAGGCAGCGTTGGCAGGGGCTCGGCTGCTCCCACCCAGGCGGTGTGAGACACCCACACCCGGGAGCCCGGCACGGCGGGGATAGGGGCACAGAGGCGCTGGCACCGTGTGGGAGCGGTGTCGCCTTCGTACACAGCGGCCCCGGAGCCGCTCCGCATCCTGCACCGCAGCTGCTCCCG
>JACBWW010000014.1:5816258-5963603 GCA_020086605.1 Lanius collurio | reverse complement strand
GTGAGGGGCGTGGGCGGCGCGGGACCCGCGGCCGGAGCCGCCGCCGTGCCCCGGCCCTGCCCGCCCTGCCCGCGCCGCGGCCTCCCCTCCCCTCCCTTTCCCTTCCCTCCCGCCTGCCCTCCCCTGTCCGCCCCACGCCGGGCCGCGGAGCCTCAGGGCCGGCTGCGTTCGCGCCTCAGCCGCGGTGAACGCGGGGCCGCCGCCGCCGTCACGGGGGGTGGTGGTAGTGGCGGCGGCAGCACCGCTGCCACGGGCAGGGCCGGCTTGGGAGGCAGCGAGGCCGCTCGGGGGTCCTTGCAAGTGCAGCTCGGTAGCAGGAACCCGCTGTGTGTAGGGGTCTCCGCCGCTGTCCAGGCTCTGCAGGAGGTTGTGTGAAGTTTTGTGACCTGGAGCGGTGCGGATCCGCCTAAGTCAGTGACCACTGAGTCAGCGCTTCTGCTGCGGCTGCAGATGGTCGTGTCGGAGCTGCCACGTAAGTAGGTGGTAGGTGAAAGGGTCCAGCTCCCAAACTTTGGGATGCACCTTGTTCCATTCCCTTAGTTTTTCAGAATTGTTTGAACGTTAGGAGGAATTTCTTTAGAAAGAGTGATTATGTGTTGGATTTGGATGCCAGGGAGGTGGTGCCTGGAGCCGCTTAGGAAAGACTGGACGTGGCGCTTAGTGGTGGCTGGTGACATGGTGGTGTCCAGTCACAGCTTGGACTCGAAGATGTCAGAGGTCTTTTCCAACCTAATTGAGTCTGTGAATCTTGATTCTGCCTCTGGGATCTCTCTCCCCCTTGCTTTGTGAAAAGGATTATTTTGGCTCGTGGTTTAGGATTATTGTCTTGTCGCATCATACCTGATGATGTCAAAGTGGCTTTATTTGTTGTGTCCTTCTGTAGTGCTCCAGTTTGTAACACGAATTTCTGAAGTATGCTGTAGAGTGAAAAAATCATGGCTCCTGCCTGTGTAATGCAGTTGTCACAACCCTCAGAAGTGGGGACATTAAATTGTCCAACAGTATTAGGTACACTTGAGGTAAGCATAGAAGTTCTGTTTTCATTCTGTGTTGGAAAGGAGTGCAGCTTGCACCCACTTCCCAATTTTATATTTTATGGAAGGTTTTCATGAGAGGCAGACATCCCAGTAAGAAATGCTGTAGTTAAGTTGGTGCTGAAAGCTGTGCAGGAGGGTAAGTTTACCATCACAGTAGATCTGCTCAGAATTTTGAGAAAGCTAGACTTTTTTAAGGTAAAGTGTCTTGAGCAAATCATGGTTATAGGTCACTTTCAAACACTTGTTAAAAGTATTACGAGACTATGTCAGATAGGTGTAAAACAATTAACTGTCAGATCACAAGTTAGATGACCAATTTGTTACAGAAAGCTGAAATGTTCCAGTTTCTGTTTTCAGTGTTTCTGGGACTTTTCTAGATGCTGCTTCAGGATCAAATACTATCTTAATACAGAAATAAACAGCATGATAATTGACTATGTCTTTAAAAAAAAGTACAGTGAAACAGGCTCTGGTTTCCATCACCTGAGGTTTCTCGTTCATGGTAGAAAATGAAACCGGGCACATGTGCTAATTCCTACTTGTGAAACCGTGGATGCTGATGTGCATGAGGAATTGGACGGCTGTAGGGAAGGTGGAGTAACAGAGGAATAGCCACTCTGCTGACTCTTGCCTGTCGGTGGCTAGATTTCTCCATGCTCCTCTTTTCTACAAGTTCTCCCAGTCCTCATTTGCAGGGAGGTCTGTGAAGGGTTGTAATGGGAAATTAATAAAGGTGGGGCAGAAGTAGATCCTAACTAAGGGAAACAGAATAATGCAAACATGGTGTAATGCTTCTGTGATGCACACTCTGTTGGTGTTCGTGTGGAGGTCAGAATCCCACTGAGCAAAGGGTTGTGATTTGGTTTTAATACCCCTGGTAGTTTTTCTGTGAACTTTTCCAGTTGCCTCTTAAAATCACATAACATTGTAGCACAGACAACAGCCTGTGACAAGAGGTTCCACTGGCTTGTGACATGTTTTGGGAAGGACCCTCTGTGATACCTGTGAGCCAAACACCTGCTGGCTGGATTTGGTATTCCACAGTTCTGTCATGGAATGGGACAGTGTGAACCCAACCCCTGTTCATTTCCTTGCACCTGTAATAGATTTATAGACCATTTGTACTGGAAATGCAGTCTTTTGTCATCTTCAGGTGGTTGAGGGATGTAGAATTTTTTGGAGGAAAACATAAGAAATTTGTAATGATTTGGTGAACTACTTCATGCCGCTTTGAAGCTTGATGTTTGAAAAAGACATCTAGGGGTAGCTCTAAAAGCACTGCCTTATCTTTCTGTTATCTCTATATGTGCATATCAAATTTACCACTTGGCTCCTTGTGTAAAGCTATATTGTTTAGAGAGCTGCGTAAAGTAGATTTAGTAAACTTTTATTCTTAATAGATTTTAAAGTAAGGCCGAATGTTCTGTTACAGTATGTGTATTATACATCTCTTGACATATGTATGATCTTCCAAACTAAGTAATTTTCTTTTATTAACTTTGTTTTTTAGATAGCTTTCTGATTCTGCTGTTAGGAAGCTGAAGAAAAAGTTCGTATTTTCACTAGGTGGGTTTTTAAGATGATGGTAACAAACCTGACTGGTGTTAAGATCTTCAGCTCAACACAATTTCTAGCTTGTGTGATTTCATAGTATATTAAGAGAATTGGCAGGTTTCAATTAAGGCTTGTCTTCTGTTATAGAGCCTCTATTTCTCTGAATGTAAGTAGGAGTCTTGAAGAAAGTTTTGTTCAAGGTTTTTGCAAATATTTATTTACACACAGAATAGGCATAAAAGTTGGAAGAATACCTCTAGAGATCTTTATCATTTGCTTTGTCTGTTGTCTGTGCATACATGCTGTTGTTAGTGGTATTGATGTTCCTTATCCTTAGTTGTAGGAGCAAAGCAACTATGATGAGATTGAACATTGAAAATCTTAATGCTTTTGAAATACAGCTGTGGTTGTTCTGTGTTATGTTCCTGAAGTGTTCTAAGCAGAGGAGATTATGGATTGATTAAACAGTGGATGAGGGGAATGATGGGATTCAGAATCAAAGGCTGTGTAAACCTGAGTTACTCCTGTGCTGTGCAGACAAATAACTTGCTTTCCCATTTTAAGTGCTTCAAGTGATGGGACTTCCTGAACTTCTCTTAAAGAGCACAGAAACGTTTTAATATCCATGTTATTCTAGTTTTCTTTTTCTTTGAATATCTTTTGAGTAACCTCCCTTGGCTGTGTTCAGGCCTTTCCAATATGTATGCCCTCACAAAAAGAGCTGAGGAATGTTGTTAGCCAGTAAATATATTTATTAACTTTTTCTGTTTGTTCTTATCTCATCAGATAGCTCAACATGAACATTAACTGTCGAGATAATTTAAAAAGGGAACAGAATAATATTTTTTCTTCTGAGATCTGGCTACGAGATTCTGGGTTTCTCCTGCAGTGCAGTCCTATTCACTGCCTTTTCCTGAAACAGGACATGGAGCTACATTCCTTTCTTCATGTTAGGTGCTAACAAAGTTATTTGTTTCATCAGAGGAAATGCAGATCCATGAAATTACATTTTGTGCAAGTAAGTTAATGAAGGAGTATTTAAACTTTGCTATCACATCATTGCTCTTTTGTTTATATTGGTACAGCTCCCAAAAGTCCCTGTCAGGATTGAGTTCCAAGCAGTAGAGATAGTTATTGTCAGAGAACCATTACAGTTTTAAGCTCCTCTGCAATTTTGTCATGCTCTTGAGCTGCTGCCTTGGTTATATGGTTAGCAGCATAGTTTAGAAAATGAGTCTGTGTGCATTCCGTGTGAATTGTCCTTCTGGGAACACGTGCATGAGCTCAGAGATTGGTAAAAGTTTCTAGAACTGTGGGTTTAGTTTCTTGAGTGCTTCATGCCAGCAGGCTGATCTAGAGGCAGTCCTGGAGTAGGGGCTGTTTTCTGGTTTTCTGTCCAGCTGATGGAAGAAGCACTTTGTTCAGGAGGAACTTCTCTAGTGAAGTGCTGAAATAATAAGAGCACCTGATAAAAGCCCCAAGGTATTCATCAAACTGCAGTTAACAGTGGCTTCCACTGCTGTTTCAGCTTTGGAGAAGTCTGATGTGCTGTACAAGTAAAATACAAGGGTATTAATTTGGAAAGTATTCAGCTAATGTGATGGATCTCAAAGGAGGTTGAAGTTTGACTGCTGATGAAGCTGAATTTATTAAACTGAAAATGGCAACACATTTTCAGTGCTTACATTATTATATGCCTCTTTCTCTCTGAGGAGTAAATAACCTTGAAAAACCTGAATATTGTTGATTATTCATTAAGTATTCTAATGGATATATAACCTTTAGGGAGTGGGAAATAGAGAAGATTAGAGTTCAGCTTAAAAAACCAGCTATTTCCTCTCTTTTTTGAAGAGGCAGTGGCTTTTTTGGGAAAATGTGGATTTCTGACTTGAGAGAATGCAGTCCTTCAGCTGCTGAGGCTTGTAAAGCACCCTTAACGTCCTAGTTTGAAAGGTGCTGTAAACATGTCAGTATCACACACAAAAGCATATTTCAGCTGTATCCAGAAATCTGTTTCCTTTTGCAGTTTGTGACTGTATGGAACTTGAGTAGCATCATCCGAGGGAGGCAAAATTATTTTTTCATAGTGTCTGAAGTGATAGGTGTAGTATGTGGTAGGAGTCTGCAGAGCAGTGTTAAGAGCTGAGGAAGTGTTTGCTTTTGGCTTCATATAAATTCTAGCAGTTCGCCCACTTGTAGGAGAAAAAAATTGCGTACTGATGCTTAGCAGATAAGTAATCCTTGTTTTAATACTTGTCTAGCTAAACTTCTGAATGTTTTGATTTAATGTAGGGTTTGAAGAACTGTTTTGTGGCTCATGTAGATTAATAGGTCCTGTTATGACTCTAGTCTGAGTTAGAGTTGAAAATCCTTACTGTGCCCCAGTTGAAGCCTAAACCCCGTGGTACAGCTTGAGAAGTTTCATTCATCACAGTTGACTCTGTTGTTTCTGCTTTTACCTTAATTATGGTTCCCCCAATGTGTTTTGTTGCAGGTTCTTGTTAACTCTGTTGGCAATGTCTATGATTGTATCTGCCTCTGTGGTCCGTGTGAGGGATGGACTCCCACTGTCTGCCTCTACTGATTATGACCAGAGCACGGGAATGCAAGAATGTAGAAAATATTTTAAAATGCTCTCAAAAAAACTTCCTCAGCTTCCTGACAGATGTACTCTGAAAACTGGACAGTATAATATAAAGTAAGGCTTCTAATTTATGTATTTGCAACATCCTGGGTGATGTGTGTCTCTAAGTTAAAAAGTTAACAGTTCACATTAGAAACGTTTAATCAAAATAAGATTCTTGGCACTATTTATGTAGCAGAAATTTCAAACTGATTCAAAACTGAGAAATTGTAGAAAGATTTGAACCTACTCAAACTTCCGTGGAATTTCCTTTACAAGGGCACCAAATCATAGGACAAAATCATAGGCTTTACACTGAAAGAGTAGGTTTGGATTAGATATTTGGAAGAAATTCTTTATTGGCTATAGTTTACTTACACTTTAGCTGACCTTAATTCTGGTTCTAATTTAGATATTTTAAATGAGGTAATTTCATCTTAACCTCTATTAACCATGTAGAAGATACAGTGGTGGAAAGTGTACCGCGTGAATGATCCTAGAAAGCAGTCAGCCCTCTCCATCTCCCATTGAGATATGTGAGTTTCCATCATTTCCTGGATTAAGGCTTTTGTACTAAATTGTTTCAGTCAATTTTTTTTTTAATAGGCCAATTGTAGTTGGCCTGTAAACTGATAAGCTTGAAACAAACTTTTAAGAATGAGATGTAAGGCTTCATCAGGATAGTTTTTACTACTTTTTTCTTTGATTGCTTCTAATACTGTAAATTATCCAGCAAGATTTTGAAGATATTTGAATGTATCGTGAAAACATGAACTCTAATGAATAGCCTAAATGCAACAGGGAATATATATATTGAAAACTGTCACTTTCTGATTGCTTATTTGCCATCTCTGGTTGTTGTTGCAACTATCTTTTGAGAATTATTAATTCTGCATTTTACGGAACAGTTTTATTTCTTCCCATGTTCTAGAAAGAACCAGCAGCCCTCCTCCCCAGTCTGAAGATAAGGGTTTGCATTTTTGGGCTGTACCAGATTAGATACTGTACATTTGAGATGAGTGAAAAGCTCTTTGTTATGGGACAAACCTGTTATGTTTCTGCATCCTAAAAGCTTTCTTGTTTTCTCTTTCACATGTGTGTAATACAGCTTCTCATAGGAGTGTACAATGTGGTGTTCAAGTAAAACATCACGTAAAAGTAACTTATTTTTCTTCTAGAATAGTGTTGGACTTTTCAGTAAACATTTATTCCCGAGATAAGTTTTTGTTTTTCTGATTATAGAATATGAGATCAGACTAGAGAAGCAGTTAATTCACTGGATTTAAATTTGAAATTTTGAATATGTTTTCTCAATTCTAGCTTTATAAGTTCTCTGGGAGTAAGCTATATGATGTTGTGCACTGAAAATTATCCCAGTGTCCTGGCCTTCTGTTTCCTGGATGAGCTTCAGAAGGAGTTCATCACTACCTACAATATGATGAAGACAAATACTGCTATCAGACCATACTGTTTTATAGAGTTTGGTAAGGAACTGACTTTTTCCCTCCTTCATTCTTGTACTAAGACAAATGAGTATTTAAATAGATGCAACTTAATTCTCATGCACAAAAAAAAGTCCAAAGCAGTTTTTAGCTCTGTTTCAGGTGGATTTAGAATCTGATTTAACTCCTGTTAGAGTCAATGAAGAAGTTCTTCTGGGGGCATTAAATTAGGCTACTAGAGTTTTATCCAAACTTATTTCTGTCCATTCCCATAGGTTTTGGTTTAAGCCTTGTATGACCAACTCTGGAATTCATCTTCTAGATAATATTACTAGGAGTTGTTTGACTTCATACTTGTTGAAATACTTAACCTGTGAAGTCATTGAGCTTCAGAAATTTCTCAAGTGAGATTTCTCAGTTTCATGTTAGCTCTTAGCTATGCTACCTTTTCTTCAATGCATGAGAGGAAGAAATTTTTATTTGTCTTATGATGTAGTGAAGCACTTAATCTTCAGACTCCAAATGCAATATACATACCAGGTAACAGCTGTTATGAATTCCATTAATTTTTTGCTTTAATAATATATGTTAGAAATTACTGTAATTAGATATTCTTATAAAACACATTAGAGCAAAAAACCCCACAATTTTAGAAAAATGGGGGAAGATACTCCAGTTAGTTAAGTCCTGTCCCTAGTTCAGTCAGTCAGTTGTTGACAATTTCTGTATTACATTATTGTCCTCCTTTTGAAGATTTCTATGAACACTTTTTTCTTCTACAACAATAATTTTTTCATAAGGATATTTATTAAACTAACAGAAAAACTAGAATAAGTGCAGTAAATCCATTGTATTAGAAATGTGTTCGGTTTCATGCAATGGAAAGTCATTAGTTTATTCACAGTTACTATGTAATTAGATTTTTAGAGCTTAATTTTTTTTTGAACTGCAGAATTAAATAACCCATGATGTATTAGACACAAAACAGAAATAGTGTTTAAAATACAACATAAATACAAATATTTCAAACATTATATTCCAATTTGTAGACTGAAAAGATGCATGGCCTTGGATTAGGTAATTAACAAAGTCTGTAAAGCCACACTTTTTTATTTTAAATTTTGTACAGATAATTTCATTCAGAGGACCAAACAGAGATACAACAACACACGTTCTTTGTCAACAAAGATGAATCTTGCTGATATGCAGACAGAAATCAAATTGAGACCACCATACCAAATTTCTGTGTCAGAACTTGGTTCAGCCAATGGCTTTTCACATGTATCTGTGGGGGAGTATAAGGGTACTGGTAAGATATCTGCAGGTAAGTTCCAGACTTCTGTTGTTGTATCCTTAAATGAGACAGATGCAACAAAATTTGTTGTTTTTCTTTAAAAAAGCTTTTTTTCGTGTTTCTAAAACATAAAGCTGGTATGACCTAATGTGTATTTTAGCTCAGATGTCTGTTTTATCCCCTGTTCCAAATGCTGACTTTCCCAAGGCACTCAGAGGGGGAAATGGGTCTGTTAAGTGGATGGCTTTATTGAAGGAAAAAATCCCTGCAAATGAAGATGAGCACGTAACAAGAAGATGATGTTTCTCTGACCTTTTAAGATATCTGAAAATTTTTATTATTTCTGCCCAGTAAGCCTCAGTGTTGTCATAAGCTGAGGACATTGTCAGGAGTTAGAGCAGCTGGAGGGAGAAGCATCTCTTTAGGAACCCTTTGCAACGGGGAAAATCCAAAGAGCTCTGCTGGCTAAAAGATGCACTCTCTAAAAGGAGTGCCCTATGTACCAAGTTAAGAATTTCAATTTTTGTACAAAACTGCCAGATTCATTTAAGTAGTTAATTTTTTTAAACTTTAATTCATGTAGGAGGTAAATGTGGAATTGTGGGGTTGAGCTGGGTTAAAGGTTTGTGCTATTAAGTGAATCTTCTGAATTGGTTTGAGGCCCACCTTCAGATGTTTCCCATCAGGACAGAAAGGAAGTGCCAAATCCTTGCACTGATACATGGACTCCACATGTGAAACTGACATCATCTGATTTCAGTTCTCCAAGTTTAGTAAAGCAAAATCATAAATATAATGGAAGGAAGTGTTGATTTTAATTAGTTAATGTATTTCCCTTTTTTTTTCCAAAAGTACCTCTCTCTATGGATTATCCTAAGCAGGCACACACTGATGCTGTTCACTTTACAGTGTCAGGGTGCAATCATAAATCGTAGAACTGCAGTTGTAAATCTAAACATCTAAACAATATTGTAATAAATGAGATTTTATGCAGTTTATGTATATGCATGTATTAATAGGATCTCTTTGCCAGTATATTATCCTTATTATGTACTTACTCATAAAAATTACTCTAGAAGATTGAAAACTGCTTTCTATGGAAGATGAAAACCAGACAAAATCAGTAGGGTGCCCTGTTCATACTCTGTGGCCCTGATTCTGAGAATTCCAGGTGCTATGAGACAGTGTAGAAATAGCTTACAATCTCTGTATTTGCAGTTTAACAGTATTAGAGTTAGATTCAGAAAGATTAATAAAGGAAAAGTGGGAAGGTGTTTAAATTGTTTAAAAGAGTGGAATTGTTTCAGCAGTTTAAAGGTTTACATACCTTTGTCATCTTTTTAAAAGGTATGTAATCTGATAGCACTCTTTTGCCACTTTTGGTTCTTGTATTGCTATTTACTCCTACTGTTCTGGTGTAATCCTGCTTTGTGGAAAGTGTTATGGTGGCAGAAGTGGCAGCTGGTTAACTCTGAACATTGTCTAGATTTGAACTTCCTGCAATTGGGAAGAGAAAAAGCAGTAAGCATGAGAGAACTCAGCCTGTGTCAAAATTTGAGTAAGAGTGTTGGAATGTAGTATAGGCCTAAATTAAAATACACAGGGACCATTTCCCTTTTTAGTAAAAAAGATTTGAGAATAATTGGCAGGTGATCTTCTAGTGTTTTTACTTACCTCTCCACAACTTCTTACAGAAGCAGTTCTGTTGTCCTCTTTTCTTTCCATGTCGATTTTTTTCTGTTTCTCTCTCAGTTGCTTTTAACTTTCTTCTTCCTCTAAATTCCATAGATCTCTGTTCAGTTATCCACTTCCTTCCTTGAGTTGCTGTAGAAACTCACCATCAAAGGGCTGTACGTTATGAGAGGTTGGCTCCTTTTCAGCTCCTCACATTTTAGATGCTATTGAATAAAAGTCTTTTTTAGCAAGTCTGCTAATAGTTTTGTAGTTCTTTACATTCAACACTTCTCTCCACCCTTGAAAAGAACTTTCTCTGGATGTTTGCTGCCCACTCAGTTGGCTAGACTTCCAAGTTTCTCCTTTTGCTCTAAGGACAGATTCTCACAAAAGGGTATGTTTTGCCTAGTGGAATTTCCTGAATACGCTGTGCTTTTAAAAGGTAGGACTTGCTGTAAGTGAATTGTGTTAAATGAAGTTGGAGAGCATGCAGAGGTAGGAAGTTAGGTGGATGCAAACCTCATTTTGTTATGCAGAATGGCAGAGCTGGAGGCATTAGTTCGGGGTGGTGGGGAAGCAGTGGCTCTTACTTGCCCAGACTGTAACTGGATGTGGAGCCTGGGTATGGTGTCCCGGCCTCCTGTGTTGGCAGAGTGCTTGCAGCAGCAGACCTTTTCCCTCAGAGAGTTGTGCACTGCAGTGAGGAGTAGGGGTAATTTTGCATGTGGGAAGCATAAAGTGTGCAGATTATGGATAGAATCTTGCTTCAAAGGTACATGTAGGTGTTGGCAGGCATTAGAAATAGGGTCACAGCATGCTGATGTGTGATGTTTCAGATTAGGATAAAATTACTGTTTTATGAGCTTTTTTTCAGTGAAGAAACAGTTGTCAAATTGAAGTTATTTTTTGCCTGATGGTATACTCCATGCTTTTGGGTTTGGGTTTATTTTTTACATTTTAGTTGGAAGTAAACATCCGTATGAATAGTGCAGTTTCTCATGTCCTGTAAATTTCCTGAATTTTTATTTAAATGTCAATATTAAATTCAGAATTTCTGCTTTATTTGAACTGAGAATTTTTGATAAAGCACTTATCTTATTTTGAATATTGATGGATGTACCAATTCAAAGTCAATTGTCCTTTACCCTCCCTTCGCTGACATTCCTTCTTCATTCTTTTGGTTTTACCTTCATCTTTTTGTATATAAATGACCCTTGTTGCTTTGATTGTCACACTAAAATTTGTCAGTCCCTGGAGAGTTTAATGACATTAGTAGTGGTGCACAATGTCCTTTGCATTTTTTGATTTTTTTTTTCATATTTTAATAAGAGAGTAATTAGTATTTTAAGAACCTTCGTAGACTGTCTTGATTTAGCTGACCAGACTCTTTTCCCTCCATGGTTCTCAGAGAGGTGTTTTAAATGCTGTTTTACCACATGATGATTTTAAGTTACCCAATGCATGGGGAAAAGGAGATTTTCTGGAGAGCTGTGAGTGGAGAGCAGCAAACTAATTTTATCCACCAGTTAATGGAATGGAATTACTTTTGGCTAAGAACATACACATACACACCCTCAGTTTTTTCCACTCTCTAGATGAGATGGTTTAAAAAAAGCCAAAACAAAACAACCAGTTGGGAGTAATTGAGAAAGAGTGGTTTGGTATGCAAATAGCATGTCTAGCATATCTAACCTTAACTGAGTGATTGCTGGGAGTGATGTGCCCTACAGATAGAAAAGAAGTGAGCTCTCAAAGTTAAACATAGGTTATGCCTTTGTTTAAAAAAACCCCAACTGATTAAATTAAGCACAAGTGAATTAACTCATCCTGTATTTTATTTTTGTGTTATCGTACACTCATAATTAGACAGCCCTGCCTGCTTATCAGTGTGAAATAGCTTTTGTTGGGGTTTTTTTAGGTTCCATAACTTCATAAATGGTTTGAAAAACCTTTTTCCTGGATCTGTGCAATACAAACAACTGGGATTGACACCCCTCTCTCTATTAATGTTACAGTTCGTTAACCTCATTGTTCACATCTTTTACACTTGGTTGATTTGAACAGAATGATTTGAGTACAGCTCAGTAGTCCTATTGTTTTTGTAGTGTCACCCAGACTGTTCAGGGTTTTGCATTGTTTTTTTCACATTTGCTTTCTGTTATCCTTCATGGTAAAGGACAGTAATGAGGAACATACATGACTGTTACATACTTGTGACCCTAGATAAGCTTGAAAGAGCAGATGTGCATGGAAAGAGTGTTTCAATTTAATGTGTTTTACTTGTAAGCGGCTAAGCACTATCTGAAGGTCCATGTAAGATTGTAATATAGATCCCAGCTGAGTTTCAGAGCTGTCTCTTTGTGTGTCTTTGGTGGCACTCACTGTATTTAAAGGAAGAAGACTGTGATAGCTTTGCCTCAGTGTTCTGTTCAGCAAACAAGCTAAATCAGTCTCAATATCTCACTAATGCTTTTGTGTTAAAGAGGAGTAGAGGTTTTGAGAGAAGCTCTGAAGTGTGTGACTTATTAGCTGGTTACTAATTATGGACAGATTTCACTAGCATGTGCATCTTTTACTGTTGATTTCCTGGCCTGTTTGAGCAGCCATCAGTACCATACTGAATAAACGGAACATATTGAGATAAAGACTGAATATAACAAGACGATTATATATGTGAACTGGAGGAAAGTTTACTTTTTGCTAAACCTTGTGCTTAAAGATTGACAGTGTTTTGTCTTTTTAGAAAAAAACCTGACATTTTTTGGTTTGCTTCAGTGATCTCTTGAGCTAGAAGCCACTGAAAAATGAGATTATTATTTTACTGAATTTATGAAGGCATTGCTTTGACCTTTGATAGCTTTTTTTGATCTGCTCTGCAGCTCCTCATCAGCGTCTGGAACCTGTGACTCTGCCTGGGATTGTCTCATTTGTGCTTAGTCTGTTATGTGGAGCTTTGAATTTAATCCGTGGCTTCCATGCCATAGAAAGCCTTCTCCAGGTATTGTACATGTTTATGAATTTAAAAGTTACACATCATAGTGATCACAATTTTCATTTTAGAAGATCCTATATGAACTAAGTCGTGGCAGTTTCATTTCAGAAGTACAGTTTGTGAGGTCAGGCCTCTGTTATGAAACCTGTATTGTTTGTGATCTGTGCATCCTCCTTGAGTGTGCTGCCTCATTCATCGGGGCTGTGAGTTTCAACAGCACTGGAAGGTGGGTGGCCAACTCCTTCTCTGGTACCTTGGTAGCAGTGAGGATGTGAACATAATGTTCTGTTTTCTAAATTTATGCCAGAGTATGAGGCGTTTAATTTCTATAGATGCTATTTAAAGCACTTGAGTGAAATGATGAACAGCTTTGAAAATTGGGGCAGTTTTTTTGAAAAGTGCAGAGAGCGGGAATCTTTAAACAGGTTTTGTAAAATTGTTTGTTAGAGAACTTTAGTTTTTAAAATAAACCTTATTTTTCATTGTATGCAGAAAGGATCAGTGTTGGAAAACTGTCAAGTGATTTCTTTTAAACTCCCCTCACCTTCTCAAACAACACCCTCCTCACCAAACGAAGTCCTCCAAACCCATTTTTTTCTGTAAAATCTATACTATGACTCTCCCTGTAGCCTTTCAGTTTCTTTCTATTCCATTTCTTGTGCTGGTTGTATTCTCGCAAGTGCTACTGTATGACTAATATTGGTTTATGCTTTCAAGCAATTCAGGTGAATATGCTGGTAGTGCTTGCAGGCATGCACAGAAAGTTTGTGTGTGTTGCCACAAAAAAAAAGCCAAACTACTTCCTTCCCATTTAATGGCTGTTATTTTGGTGATAGACATAGAAACTAAAAGCCCCATGGAAGTTTTCTGAAAGAAAATAGTAATCCTCTTTCTTGACTGATAGATAGTCTTTTTATTCAAACTTATCTGGACTTTATAGAGTCATTTAGGTTGGAAAAGACCCGAGTCCAACCATAACCCAGCACTGCCAAGTTCACTGAGCCATGTTCCAAAGTGCCTCATCTACAAGGCTTTTAAATTCCTTCAGGGATGGTGACTGAACCACTTCACTGGGCAGTTTGACAGCCCTTTCAGTGAAGAAATTTTTCCCCTGGTGCAACATGAGGCCATTTCCTCTCATCTTACCCCATGTTATGTGGGAGAAGAGCCCCACCCCCACCTTGCTGCAACGTCCTTTCAGGTAATTGCAGAGAGCAGTAAATTCTCTCCTGAGCCGCCTGTTCTCCAGGCTAAACAGCCCCAGTTTCCTCAGCTGCTCCTTGTAAGTCTTGGTCTCTAGGCCTTCCACCAGCCAACTGCAATATTTTTGATACCTAATGGATTTTTTTTTTAGGGAAATAAGGTAAAGAATAATATCTGTATTCCAGTTGTTTTACACAGTATTGATATCTGTAAAGATTTAATAAGCAGTACTGTTGAGTTCTCAGCAGTTTGTGAAGACTAGTGAATACATGAAAATGTTCCTTGAGAGGTCCTTTTTTTTGAGTTGTCTTCACTTTGTTTTTTAAAGAAGGACCAAGTGAACCTACATCTCTACTTTATCCCTAATGAGGTTTTTCTGTGTTATGCGCAATTCTCTCAATTTGTAAATAGGAATAAGTTTAAAATATTCTGTAGTACAAATAGTACTGAACAGATTTCTGTCAGTTAGTGTGATGTTGCTAAAACTTATTTTGTTACCTTTCTGCAGCTGATTTTTTTAAAAGGAATGCCAATGTTAGATTAATCGATTTAAGGGATGACAGGACATCCAGTTAATTTTATTCTCTGTTATTGCTTCTGGAGGTAATAGATTGCAGTACAGATGGAAGATAATTTTCATTTCTGACAAATGAGGCACACTAAAAATCCATTAAAATTTCTCCTAATTTGTTTTATTATAGAAAAATCCACAAGGTTTAGGGAGAAGTAATCCAAAGCACAGTTAATGGAACATGTTCCGAGAAGTCATTCAAAAGCTTCTCTTTGAATTAGTGTTTGCTGTATAATCGGTATTTTTATTTGGGTGTTAGTAAGATTCTGTTACAATCTGTAACTGTACTCCACCAGATATGCAGTGGCACTGGGGCAAAGACTTACTGGGTAGAAGTTTCTGCATTGTGGAAGTAATTTTTATGTGCAGATGCAAAGTTTTTCCTAGTCAGCATTGGAGATAGAAATGCTTCACAGTGAACATCTTTGTGAGTGGCCCACCATCTTCTCAAAGTGGTATTTGCTCTCAAGAACATTTGCATGAGTACCCATTGTTTTGCTAGTAAAGTTTTTGGTGGTTGCAGATGTTTGTTAGAAATGCAGTTAGAATAATCACTGAGCATGTAAATTTACTCTGCTCAGCTCTCTATAGGAACTGTAACTGTTTGAATAAGTTAAAGGATTTGTTTTGTTTTCTAAACACATAGTAGAAAAACTTGTCACTTCAAGTAAATTTTTCCATCTTTCCTTCAAGAAAACAACATTATTTTCCAAGTCTCTCTGATAAATTCCTGTGCTTCTGTTTGCTCTCTCTGCATGAACACTGAGCTGCCTTCTTTATTCTGTGTAGAGTTTTACCCCACCCTAGTGGCCAGTTTGCATCCTTTCTGTTACCTCATTTCCATTTTGTCAGGCTTTAGGAAGGCACAGTTCTACAATTGCTATTAAAGGTAGTTCCCAGTGTTTAGACTTGAATTTTCAAAGGCATCTGGAGAAGGTAATTAATCCAGTATTAGACCTGGACTTCTTTAAAGCTTTTGAAAATCTTGACAGGAGTTGTTTGTTGTGAATAAACATTTTGGTCCAACTCCATATCACAATGATTTGTTCACAAACATGTAAGTAAGCACTGGTTAGTCCTAACTTTCAGTTTACTGTGGTAAAGGAATTACTATAAATCTCTATGTGAAACTATTCTAGCATGCAATAATTCATAACTTTCATACTGTACATGGTATTTCACTGAAACATTGTAACACATGGCTTTTTGTTTTATTCTTGCAGAATGAAGGTGAAGATTTCAGCTACGTTATTGCATTTTTTCTTGGAACGGTAGCCTGTTTGTACCAGGTGTGTTCTTCTGTTTGCATAATTTACTAAAGTTTAGAAACATTACCCAGTCATGCATAGGTGTTACCATGTTTTCTTAAATGTTACAGATACTTGAATAAGGTGATTATAAAAATAATTTGTGCTTTATTTCATTAATCATTAGCTATCATGTAGTAGTAGATTGATACAAAGAGCTTCTGTTTTCCAGCATTTTTCTCCTAGTTGGATGATGAAGACATTTAATTAAGATAATTATCTCTAAAATTGTGAGCAGTGGAGGTTATATTATCTCCTTGAAGTCATAGTTTCATAGTTAAAGTAGACTTAACCATCTAAATAAATAGCTTACTGCTGCTTCCCTTTGGGCAAATTTGAAGTAAATGCAGTAAAACATAAGCACTACACCCTAGAATTTTCCTCACTTTGTAGCTTAACATGCATCTCCTTCCTTTTCAAAGCTTGTGGCCACTTTTCACTATGTTTTCCTTCTCCTGCCTGACACTCCCCCTTGCTTTTCATGTCTGTCAGTTTTCCATTTCTGCACCTGAATTTGACTTTCCTGTGTAATTTATAACAAGGTATCATGGTGCTCATTGGCATTTGTCATTTTGTGACACTGCTGTTACATTAACCTATATTTCTCATGCTCAGTTGCTGTTATAATTATTTTGACTTTTAATATTGGACATGTGGAGTATGCTGTTTGTACTTATTTATGTGTGCCAGTGTTTAGTACAATGTCAGCCAATAAAATAAAAAAGTGCCTTTCTGTCAGTCGTTTGTCCAGGTTGTCTGCAGTCTTCATTATCTACAATATACCTCTTAGCAAAATGTCACAGTGCAACTTGTGTTCTTCAGCACTTACTGAGTTTCCATCAGCTTCTGTCTTAAATAATTTAGATTGGTGTTAATTTTCCATGCCAACAGTCTGTTCCATGTCAAATAAGGTGGAGCTGCTCTATTCTTTTTTTGTGTAAAAAATACACATTTTCCCTCCTATCCCAAACTGGAAACCTTATTCTTTATAAAGTACTCATGTCTGTGCATTGAGATGTGAGGACATGTATCTTTCCTCCACTGTCTGAAAGAAAGAATCCATGCAAGTTGGAATGCAGGCTTTTTATTAATATTCAAAATACATCTGTTGAAACTTTCCCAGCCTCTGGTATCATTCCTGCAATATGTGATTGGTCAATTTTCAGCATTAAGAGGGATATTGGTTCTCTGGCATGTTCTGATGTTCTTTTGCTACAATTAAGAGCTCAGGGTGTTAATTCCCTGTGTTGCATGACAGCACATTTCACTGTCATTCACCCACCAGGCATCCATCCTGCTGTATTGTCTCATTCAGTTAATGACAACACAGCAGTGTCAGCAGTGTGTCTCTAGTTTCCAAGAAATGTTTATTACCCAGGTGTGCAGGCAAAAGAACAGAATGTTTTAGGCTCACTGACATGTCTAGTGTTGCTTCATAGTTACTAGTCTTTTATAAAGAAGAAAGTAACAACTGTCTGAGTTGTACCAGAAGTGCAAAACATCAGGACAGGAGCTGAGCCTTCAGTCATCTCTTAACATTTATTAAAAAAAAAAAAAATGAAAACCTTCTCTGAAATAGCCCAGAGGAGCCTTCTTCATAAAAGCATGTTCAGTATTGCCATGATAACACTTCCCTTCAGTAGTAGAAAAACAACCCTCAGGAGTTTCATAACAGCACTTGTTATAGTAATGTATTAAAACTGCGGCATTTTGGCCTTTTGACTGTTTTTTGGCCTTTTCATTTCTTCTCTAAGGGGCAAATCCAGTAGTTCAGACTCAGACCAATGAAAGATATGCTTCAGAATTTATTTAAAACTGTTCCTCGGTAAAATTCACAGTCATGCGACATCGTGTTATGGTAACGTTTTTAAACTACTGCAGTATTTGTTTTTTCAAGCCTTTATTAATCATTTTGATGAAGCATATCCTGACTCTTATTTTAATCTTGGAAGCAGTCACACTTGTTCATACATTGTCAATGGAAGTGACAACACTAGGAAATTATCTGAGTTCTTATTGCTGAATACCAGTACCAACTAATTGCTCTTTTAGATAGGAATTGTGAAACTGTCAACACAAGTAGGTTGCATTTACTGTGCTCAAAATGGCCAAGCAGGTTCAGAATAATTCTATCTATATTCTGAAATGTGCAGATTATTATCTCTATTTTTACTTTGCTTTGGAGGGAGGACATACAGGTCTTCTTGATAGTGCCAGTCCTCACCTCTCTGACAACATTTAAATTTCCAGACACTACAAGTAGCTTTGCTGCTCTCAGCTGCACTTGGCAGTGGCAATGCATGCTTTATAACAAAGTGATAGAGTTCAAATACAATATAAAGTAATCTCAATAAATTTCATTGTTCGGTTGCCCTTTTTTGAGGAACATGAAAAAGGAAAAGAAAATTAAGTGGAGTTTTTTTGACTGATAAAACATGGCAAATTCCCAGGAAGAACAGAAATGGCACTTAGATAATCTGGTGATGGATGCTGTTAAATCTGTGTGACCATAGTTGTAAATCCACTGGGAACGGATTTGGAATAGCAAGTAAGCCTAAGTAGTGTTGTTGTCTACCTTAAAGCTCAGAAAAAACTTCTTTCAGCAGAAATGACCTGATCCAGGGGAGGGCCAAAGAATTATTTTTTTATTTTTTAGCAGTTAAGGGAGTAGTTCAAACAACAGAATAAATAAAAATAATATCCAGGTAAAAGCTGTGTCCTTTTAGAGATAAAAATTGAGCCAAGAGACTTGAACAGATTTCCAGTTACAACAAGCAGAAGGCTGAGTAGGAAACTGGGCAGTACTGACAGACTGTTAGACCACAGTGTGTGGAACACACCCTAAAATGTGGTAGAATTACTGTAGAGTGGTTGTGTTTCTCTCCAAATGTGATCAGTGTTGCAGCAGCAGAAGCAGGGCAATGGGTGTGGGCCTCTGCATCTGCCAGGTGACTGTCAGCATCATCCCTGGCAGGACACTGTGAGGTATCTGAGGGATTGCCTTGTGCTGAGCTCTGGGGCCCTGGTGGTGTCCTTGCCTTTCCCATTGCTTTCCTGAAGAAGACTTGGTAGGTCATGTTCCTTCTACACTGCTTGAAGAACAGAGTGTATTTTGACCAGAGATTACCAGGAGCATCCACTCTATTTGTCATGGACCCCTCATTGCAGCCAGTAATTAATTATTATGAGAGAATTGTTCTCAGAGAGGGTTTAATGCAAGCAGAATGTAACCTTGTATTGATATCAGGTACTCTTCACCCTTCCTGACTGCTGAATTGATACTGTTCTTACATGTTTGATTCAGACTTTTCCTTGGTTTGGGCTGTAGTTTTTCAGTGACCAGATATGTTTCTTCAGTGGGAGTTATCTTCCATGAGGTAACCTGATTTCTTTTTTATTTCCTGACAGTGTTACCTGTTTGTGTACTACACAGGCTGGAGGAATGCCAAATCCTTCCTGACTTTTGGGTTGATCTGCCTGTGTAACATGTACCTGTATGAACTGCGCAACCTGTGGCAGCTCTTCTTCCATGTGACTGTGGGAGCTTTTTCTACCTTACAAATCCGACTGCGACACCCCCAGGGGAAGTCCCCTGATTACAATGTCTGACAAGTCCTGGAACACTGAGACCAAGTCTTGTTCCAGTAGTTACTCTCAGGAATGTAAAGCTATTCTCCAAAAGAAGAAGCTGTCTGAATGAGGCTTTTTTTTTTTTTTTTTTTTATAAATCAATGTAAGATGCCTGTGGACATTTTACACTTGGTGGTTGAACCTTTTTTTTAATTATTTTTTTATTTTCTTGAAAAGGACACAAAAGAATATGGGACTAGAGGAGGAAAGTGAAGCATATTCATGCAGTGAAATGTATGTAGAATATGACTGGTGGCATAAAAAAGCTTCATTCATTCATGGAGATAATTTGATGTGGAATTATCTGATGGTATTACATGATCACATTATCTGTTGATAATGTGGAACCACATTTGTATGTTAATGGAGGAATGTGTAAAATATGTTCTGCATATCATAAAAGCTTTTCACTTCCAAGGTCAGTTTTGCCTTTGTGAGGCAGTAGGGAATAGGCTAAATAAGTAATAATAATGCTATTGCATATTAGCAAACTAGATGTGGAATATGTAAGATACTAAATTTTAAAATGTTTTGTTTCACATTGACATATATGTGAATGTTTTCTTAATTAAAATGTAACCTGGAAACTCAGTTTCTGGGGATCGGCTTCACCCGTGGCACTCTGTCTTGTGCTATAAGTTCTTTAATGTTCGTTTATTATTTTCATTTATGATTTCCTTTGAATTATTCTTTGAAATTTATTTATGTAGATAGTGTTAATTTTTTGTAATTATTCAAAAAGTTCTGCCACTTAACCCAGGATTCCTGCACACTTCATGTGTTCGGACTCTGGAAGGGTTGAAAGAGAACGGATTGGTGAGTAAATGGAGTGACTTGTACTTGTTGGAATACTGTTCTTTTTATATGTTCTTCCTTACCTTCAGAAACAGATGAATAATTAGCTCAAACCTGAGATAGACAACTGGTGATACAAAAATAATAAACCAGTCTGATGAGCTTAAACAAGAAACACAGGGATTGTGTTGATTCTTCTGGCTTTATGTGTTGGGTGTTTTTGTGCTGGGATAAAACTTCTGTGATCTAGACTTACATTTGAGAGAACCATCATATGCTCCTCAATCAACCAGCAAACCCCAGCCAACCATAGAGTACCACCATCACTTACACTGGGGTTTCATTTTTATATGACAGTTATTTATGATGTTTCATAATGTACAAATAGATGTAGGTTTTTATCTACAAGTTGTAATCAAGCCTTAATGGCAGGGATGTTGCCATGCCCTTGTTGCTGGGAATTGGTAGAGCTTTGCTGTGCTATAAAATGTTGCTCCAGGCAAATTTTCTTGGGCAGTTCATACCAAAATGTTGTTTTTAAATAAGTTATTTAGTTGTTGACCGTTACAACATTTAGTCTCAGATTTTATGACCAAAAAGAAAGGAACTGCATATCTTATTCTCTTTTTAAATAGATGGGGTATTAGTTAAGAAAAGTGTGCATAATACAACTAAGAAGAATTAGAGAATGAAACTGCAATGGGGAGTGAAAAGGTGTGTCTCAGACTGCTGTCTGAGGTAAAGCCCTTGGAGCCCCCTTGGTGTGCAGGCTCCAGGGCTGGTGCTTTGCAGTTAATTCTCTTCCCTCCCCACTTGGAGACAGAGAAGAACATTTAATTTATGAGCATGTCAAGCAAACAGCCTTTGCTTAGCACCAAGAATTGCTTGTATTAGCATTCAGTGCACCATTCTGAAAAGGTGAAGAGCAGTCTTTTACCATTTAAAATCAGATTAAAAGATAGAGTTATTATAAGTATAAAACTAGGATTTATTTTGCTTATAGTGTCTAGAAGAATCCTTATATCTGTATTTTCACCTCCCTTGATAGGCAAGGAAGCTACCATGAATGCCTCAAGTACTGCTTAGTTTTTAACTTGGCAAGTACAGAATTTTCTGTTGCATCATTTCTTCAGTTTATATGTTGGCAGAGTTCTGTTTTCTCTGAAGCACCTTCTCCTCCTGCTAATCCTAAAGATACATTTTTAAGGATTGAAAACTTCCTTTGTCATAGCATCTGGAGACATTATTCCATTCCAGTTATGCTGGCATTAAACTAATTGCTGATTAGCAGGTATAATGAATAAATGCAACTGTCAGTGTAACAGAAAACAGTTGGGGTTTTGTTTGCTTGTTTTTACAGCACTGATAAAAATCCCATTTCACAATGAAAAGGGTAATGAGCATGACTGTTCTTCATTACATAGTATTACTAGGTGCTAAAAACATGGCTTCTTGGCATGTTTGAGTTTGACTGTAATATTAGAACTTGCTGACATTTGGTATGAGATGAGAACCAAGATACAGCAGGCCAGGTTGGAGGTGAAAATTTATTGAAAATTCCCAGGATTTCCTTTTTGCTTATACAAACTCAGCACTCAAAGCAGGGGCTTCCCTGCTGATTTTACAGGTACTTGAGTTGCCAGACTGAGGAAGGTGAACTCAAGAACATCGATTATGCTCTTGAACAACAGGCTTTACTGCAGTGAGTTGCAGGCAGCCATTTGTAGTTGCTCGATTTTTTGTGGGATTTAGTAGAAGCAGAGCCCATTTCGTGCTGTATTTATAAAGGAAGACATCCTGAAGGTTGGAATTGGTTCATCCAATATCCACAATAGCAGATTATCTTTGAATAAGGTGTCACTGTATTTGCTTTCAGGAAGGAATGACCAAAGGCTTGCCTGACTTACACAAGGTATGTATATAATGCTCTTCCCAGTAGATGGCAATAGTTATTTGCATCTGAAATTCTGTGTTAAAAGCTCTCTGGGGCCAGCTGCTTATAGGGAGGCTCGCTCAAGCTGGTGTCCTGTGGAGTTTTTTGTTGGAATGCCAGTGCCGTGCTGCCCCAGCCTCCCCTCCAAGCGTGTCAGTGCTGGGCTCTCCTGCTGTGGTAACTCCCAGCTGGCACTCCAGTCCCTTTCCCAGGGGTAGTCAAGGGACAGGGCTGGCCCCAGCAGTGCAGCCACCTCACCTGAACTGCAAAGCAGGGCACGTGGAGAGGTGCTCAGGGACACAAATTAAAATGCAAATTCTTTTTACAGGAAATTACCTAGCCCCAAATGGCAAGAAAATGTCGCTGCTCCTGCCCCTTATCCTGCCTGAAATTTATTTTTCTCAGTCTTCCTCATCACCTCCATAAAGCCTACTTAATCCTTCAGCTGAAAGGCCATGGACAGAGGAGGTCAAGAGCATGGAAACTTGAGTTTTTTCAGCTTAAAACACCTGAGCTGCCCTTTTCCCAGCAGCATTCCAAGCTTGCTGTCTCTGACAATTCCTGAACTTCAGTCTGGAAGTGATGGTGCCCTGAGGAGCAGTTGGGAAGCTTCACAGAACGAAAATATTTGCCTCTGGGCATATTTTTTGGCCAGGTGCTGGTGTCTGTGGATGTTGTGTAACACATAAACAGCCAGGCTGGAGATAATTGCAGTGCAGGACACACATACAAGAATTAAAGCATGTCCCAAATGTATCATTTTATTAAGTGCAGGCAGATACTTGATGTAGCCAGATCTGTGTCGGGGATAAGTGGGTAAACACCTCAAAATTCATCAAAATGCTTTCTGTGTGGGAGAAAGATGCATTTGGGGAAAACTATTCAGCCAGTCTGTGTACAGTAATTGAAATGAGAGGGCACAGCATTGGAGACTCCTGCCTTCCCTCCCCTGGGGAATACCCTTTTCCAGATAGTTAAAAAAATTTGCTTGCATCAGGCAATGTCCTAAACTGCTGTTTGTATGATTATGTAGGAGAGCATAGAAAATATTAACTCTTCACCAACTTTGGTAAAGGCTGATACCTTAAATACTTCATGGCTTTCTGTTCCTGCAGCTGTGTTCTCAGTACACTCATAAAATCCCTCCTAACCTATCAGCTTGTAGGGCATTTGATTTTTAGCTGCCTATGTAATGTCTTCTCAACTAAAAGAAGTCAGCTGGAAGCTGCAAGGTTTTGTTTCTCAGCTCTACCTCACGCTTCTGTTAATTGGTACAATTCCATGTTATGTTTACTTTTACCTGTAAAGATTGAAAATGTTGCATTGGCAGCAGTGCTGCCTCCTTCTAGTGTCCTTGAGAGGACAAGTACTGAGGTACATGGGGAATTCTTTGGCAAAGGTGATGTGCTTTTTAAAATACAAACTTCTTTCTTTATTTAGTAGGACACACACACAAATTTAACCTGTTCAGTTATGTCAGTGTATTTTGTCAGCTGCCCTGAGACTGATTCCAGGGGCAGTGGGTGCACAAGAAGTACCCAGGGCATGTTTGCTGTGCAGCCAAGCCTTTGGGGCTCCATAAGTGGGCAGTGCAAAGGACCAGGGCATCCATCAGTGCCAGACAAGACCTGGATTTTTCTATTTGCAGATCCAGCATCTCTTACACAACTTAAAGTCTGATCCCACCAGCCAGATGCAGCTAAAATAAAACAGAGACACATTACCAGTGAAACAGTGTTTAATATAGTTAAATTACTTAAATAGATTTCAATTTCCATGGGAAATCATAACTGTATCCATTTTTGCAAGATCCAGAGTAAAGAGTGTGTGAATACCCCTTGAAATGATCATGACACACTGTCAACAATCACAGCTAGAGATACTGGGGACTTGAAATTTCATTGACAACACAACTTCATAAGATGAATCAAAAGTTAAGAAGACTGCAGACTTTTGGAAAGCAGAAAGCAAACCTAAAACCAAGTGTATGGGATGAAGGTAATGAAACTCAGTGAGGGACAAAGGGGATGGGAAGTGGAGGAGGGGAAGAAATGCTTAAAAGTGTGATGCAACTTAGGTATTCTGCAAACCAGGAAAGATGTAAAGGAGCAAAAGTATAGTACAAGGGCAGACTTGGCAGTTTTACAGAAGTCAGTATACTATACTTTTCAGAGATGTTTCCTAGTGGAAGGGAGAAGGAAAGGGGCGATGCCATTTAAGCTCACGTTTAAATGGCTTAATGCTTGGGTCATGCTTAGCAGTAGAGCAAATTAATTAAGACAGGTCCATGGATTTTCATTTATTTTCATTGTTGAGTATGAAAAAAGAAATCGCCACCACCATAGTGCAATCATTATGCTGTGAGTACTACAATAATTCTGCCCTGAGAAGAGTGGAAAACAAGTTTATTAAATGTCAAAAGGTTGGAGTAATTTTTAGTGCTAGCCAAATTCAATATCAAAACTTTCCCCTCATAGAATATAAAAAATATAGCTTTTTTAAAATTATTTTCTTTTTTTAATAAAATATCAAGGGATTTTTCTTTAATAGTTAAAAAAGGTACATAAATGGTAACAGTGAACTATTCAGAAACCCCCCACTAGTGATAAAGATGCCCAACACAGTATCAATGTCACTATTTTAAGGTCGACCAGCTCATATACACATTTACCATCATAATTTTTTTTGAAGATCACCTAGTTCCTGAAAATTGAAAATCTGTGAATCAGTTTAAATAAGTGCTTACTACAGGAAAGTCAACTCGATGCTGCAGCACATAGTTCCTTGTAATCACATGGCAGTTACAATGTCAGACAACTCTCAGATCAGCAGGATTCTAGAAAGAACATCTATGAAAAATGATTTTTTTAAAATAAAAGTTCAAATGAGCTTTTTTTCCTTTTCTCATAAGAGCTCCCGTTATGAGTTAGAAGATTTGGTTAGAGCTCTTTTTGACATGTTTGGTACCATCTCAGTAGCTAAAACTCAAAGGTCCCGTTTCCACTGGGAAGCTGCCACCCTCCGCTGGAATGGAACAACTCTGGGACTACCGTGGGTTTTTCCTCTTCTTTGAGGTTGTAGATTTTTCTGGATTTTCATTTTAAAATGCATGATTCAGCCTGGAAACTCACCTGTTTGTTGTTGGTTGATTGTATAGTGATAATCTGAAAACTGCCAAGTCTGTGTTCAGAGTATTATGCAGAAAAAAATTACACAAAAGTCTACAGGTTATATACACCTCCCCCCACACCTTGGTGTGGACAGCCTGCCTTCTAATTTATATATAATTTACAAAATATAGAATTTGGTATATCTGTTAGATCTCCATGTTTTCAATATTACAAAATAAAAAATACAAAAAAACCCACAACAAATTTCAGGGCAGTTCCCCCCACAAAGTGTCTCTTGTTTACATCTAGTCTTTCCCATGTAAACTGATAGATACCAGAGAAGAGCACAGACGACTTTTTAATAAATATGGTTGTAGATCCATCTCTCCTTTATCTTGATTTTCCCCTTGATCAGGTGTGCCAGACCCACTCAGAAGAGCAGTCATTTAGCAATGGAGAAGAAGGGAACAGAGGGGGCCAAGGCTGTAATGTCTTTTCACACTAAAACATTACCAATGCCCTTCTAAAAGGCTTTTTTTGTGTGCTGCAACAGTGGGTGTCAGTTTTGAAAGCCCATTCAAAACAGCTAATAAAAGCACAGTGGTACACTTCAAATAGCTGGCAGTATGGGATGGAAACATTATGGGAGTGCAAATCCATTCCAAAATAATGCTTTGTAGTGAATCATACATTCCTTCAACCAAGTAAATGTTGTGTTGCATCAATAAATATTTAAATAGCTTTTTATGCCATCCTGTGGTAGCAGCTTTTTTTAAAAATGCCGAATTCATGTCTTATCTGTGAACTCTGAAGTGCACATCTTTGGTCAACTTAGCACTCAGCCAGGAACAACTCCAAGGTGGTTTCTTTCTCTTGCCTTTCATGATGGGTGGCCAAAGAACTTGCTGATACCAGCTCTAGAGTCATGGGGTGAAAATTCAGCCGAGCCACATGTTCAGCTTCGCTGCCAAAAAATGATTCTTCTCCGATTCACAACCCTGGGTAATACAAAATCCATCTTTGTGTGGTGCTGCAGTCGGTGCTAACTAATTGGAGGCCCTTCATTTAGAAAGTAGGTGGTCATTTCTCCTTTGCCTTTGACCTTTATGACCCCTCGATATTCCAGCTGGTAGTTGTTGGCTGCTAAAACCTGGTACATGTCTGTGGTTACCTGCAGAATAAACAAGAGTAAACAGATGCTAGCCACGTCTTCCACACAGTTTTTCCATCAGCTTTTGGCGAAATCAATGGACAAAATTAAAGTAGGATCAACTGCTTTGTTTCTAAGTCAGTCAACGTTTGCACATCAATCACTAACTGAAATGTTGGCACAAGTTGCTGAACAAACCCAACCGTTCGAACCTGAGAAAGTACAGATGTCACACACACTGGGAAAACTGCATTTTTTAAGGAGGTCACTGGATAAAGTGTAGCAAATTAGTCACATTTTTAAAAACACAGCAGTAGTCCAGTCTACTCAGATGCATTCATTGTATCACTGGAGTGGCAGTAGGAAAACAGGTCAAACTTACTAAAAAAATCCTCAAAAATTACCTAGAATGTAAACGGTGGATGTACAGCTTAGGAGTCAGAGGTTATTTATACGAAGGAGAAGGCAGGCAATGGGAGAGAACTGATCAAATGGAATACTCTAACCAGCATCCAAATTGTCTCTGCAGATGCCAGTCAGATATAATCACTTGTGCTGCAGAACAACAGAAGTTTAAAGACCAGATTTCCTGAGACATTTATTTATTACAATGTATTTTCTCATCCTTTTTCAGGTGTCTTTACAGACCATCTCATTGGGAAGCTTAAAGAGTGATGCATAAATAACAATCCAGTTAACTGACAGGCAAGGAAACAGTGTGGCTGCCCCTCTCGGGCTTTACATCAGCTGCTCTATTTTTATAACTCTTCAGTATTTTCCCAAGGAATGACATTCTGTTACTGTGGACATTGGCTCAGCAAAAGAAGGACAGTGGAACTGAATCACTGGAAAGGTCATGTCTGAAGGCCAAGGAGATGTGTGATTATCAGACAGGTCCCATTAACCCCTTAAACAATCCTCTTCCTCTGTTGTGTATCCCCATCCTGCTCATGTCTGGACCCTTGCTGGCCTCACACCACACATGGCACAGCGAGCAGCAAAGTGGATTACAGAAATATGTATCTGAATCAGGCCCTTGGAAAATGAAACAACCACTGCACACAGCTGAGCAGCACATGTGAGCAGGGATGAGACAGGACTGTGCTCAGTGCCAGTGAGGCACATGGGGAAGGAAGCTCAGCTCAGCACTTCCACACAGAACTAAAGTGCAAATTTTTAAACAAAGGTTTATTTAGATAAGTTTTCCAGGGATTGCCTTACCTGAATCCTGTCAGGCACTCCTGTGCTGTCCATTCTGCTGGCTACATTCACCGTGTTGCCCCAGATGTCGTACTGGGGTTTGCGGGCTCCTATCACCCCAGCTACGACAGGACCGATATTGAGGCCTGGAAGGAGAGGAGAAATCTGCTCAGATCCATTTGCTTGAGGCAGGTAATTTTTAAGAAAATAAAAACCCACCCTGAGGCTCCTTGGTTCTAGCTGTGCTTTACCCTGACATGTAAAGCTATGGCCAAACTGGGGGAGAAAAATGTTAAAATTTGGCTTTTTTGATCCATTATGTCATTATGCCCAAGTGACTGGCAGCTCAGGCTGGATCTGCTCAATCCAGAGCTACTTTCCAGTGCCAGATAATGTGAGAGTTTGTTTGCCACCTGGCTAACAAGCAAACTGCTCACTTGAAGTCAGCATATACCTGCTGCAATGCTGAGGGCCTGCGAGTCAGTAGCCCAGCACCTTCCAGAACAAATGCCACACTTTACATCCTCTCGCTTTTTATTCCCTGACTTGAAAGACAATTTAATGTCCAAGAATGGCAGAGCTGGAAGCACAGGGGCAAAATGAGCCCAAGCTCAACCACCATGTAAGACCATGCTGTGATAGGAGCTACTCCTACTGTAGTAGGAGCTCCTAATTCCCTAGAGAGCTTCAGTATTGCTGCTATACCCTAAAAAATGACTGTGATGTTTCATAGAGGCTGAAGTGGTCACCAGGCACCAGACAATCAACATCACTGTACAGCTAATGTAACATCTGTGGTTTTTACTCTCCAAAGAATCCCTGCCTCAGAATGACCACTACCTACATGGAATCCTGTGAGCACACGGACATTACCTATCTTCATCTGGAAGTTGTTGAATGAATGTTCATTAATGTATTTCATTTGGTCCATTAACCTCATGGCAAAATCTGCAAGAGCTTTGATGTGTGTCTTCCCTTCCTTGTCATAAGTGGAGTCATTGAGGCCTGAGGCAGCCATGTAGGTGCTGCCAATAGTCTTGATCTTCTCCAGCTGCCGGAATTGGTCTTCGCTTATTATCTGTGTCACAAGAGCAAAAGAAGCAAGTAAACCTTGACAAACACACAGATGCTGGTAATGTCTGTGCCACATGTCCTGCCTTGCTGCAAGCATTACAAAGAAGTGGACAGAGCCAGGAAGATGCAGGAAGAAAGGTGATTAGATATTCAGAGGGGTGACAAGAGAATAGAAGGGATTTCAGTGTGAAAAAAAAATAAAACTGAAGACTCCTACAGTAAGGAGAAATGAACTATGGCACAAGGATTCAATAAACCACCTCCCCTCACGAGCTCAGCAAAGCCCAGCTAAATTTATGGATTCAGTTCACTCTGTTCACCCAGATTTTCTGTGACTTACTTCATCAAAATCAGCAATGATCTCATTAAGCAGCCTCAGGCACTCCACCCCTTCGTTGTTGGCTTCCAGCTCCACGTAAAACTCGGAGAAGTTGCTTATGGAGGCGAACATGACAGCCACACACTCACAGGACTGGTAGTACAGTTCATCATTGCGCCGCTCCTGAGCCAAGAAATGGGCTGCCACATCCTTTGGCAGAATGTTGTGGAGGAGGCGTCTGTTGTAAGCCTGCAGCTCCTCCATCTCCTCCTTCTCTTCGGTGGCCTGGTTTAGGGGGGAGACACAGCAATGCACTTACTCTTTTGGTAGCTGCTCCGGGGAGGGGGAAAAAGCTGAAAATTAACTTGCAGTGAGGGCAGAAATAGAAGGGGGAAACTGCAAAGGAGAGCAGAATCAGAGAGATGCAGAAACTTGTGTTTTGCAGTGGAAAATGTTCCATCTCTTTGTGTGCAGACACGTATGGAAAAGCAGGCTGAGAATAATTCCAGAATCTGGCATTATATTTCTGGGTAACCACTTAGCTCACCTCTTCCATTGTTTTACCATTTATAAATGAGGATTACAATGTTTATCTGCTTCCCAAGGAGCTTTAATTAATTGTTGCTTCCTCAGTGCCTCTAACTCAAACCACAAAGATCTATAATTAGAATGACATCCTACCACCCAGAAGGTAGAAAATCTAAATAAAACCTGCAGTCCTAAGGCCCCCCCAGCCATGAGTGCTGGACAGAGCCCAGGCCTGTCCTGCTTGCTTGGGAATCACATACAGTGCCCTAACATCACCCATGGGCACAAGTAGTGAAAACACCAACAGTGAACCCAGGAACAGGAGCACAGTGTGGCATTATCCACAGTATGTTGGTTACCCAGTACTGCTGCCTGGGGGCTAATGAAGGCTGGACAGTGAGCCAGTTCCCACTGCTTAACAGGAAAGTGAATGAAAATGCAAATGGGAATCTTTCACACCCTTGAACACAAAAACTAAAGCTCACTGAACTCTGGGAAACAATTCAGCAGTGAATATGAGCTTTCTATACTTATAAATTGTGTTATATTACATGTTCCTGCAGCAGTAACAGCTCAGGTGCTCAAATTCATTAATCTCAACCTTCAGATGTATAACCCTTTACTATGGGGACCATCCAAAGTGCATTTACTAGGAAAAAAGGGCTGAAGAAAATAACTGGGATGAGAAGCACAGAGTATGCAAAGTACCAAAGAAGAGCAGAGTATTATTAGCATGCCCAGTTATAAACCAGATTCAGATTAAATTCAAAGGCACTATCACACTCCTCAACTCGGCAGTGAATAGCTCAGTCATTTCATATTAGCACCAAAGACTACATGTGATCCTCCCACACAGCCAACACCCACTAACCTGAAGTTTCCAGAGGAAATCGAGCCTTGCAGTGGATTCCACTTGCTGGGCATGCAAGTACAATGCCAGGACAAAGACAGTAATGATGACAGGGGTCACAATCTTCAGCGCCACTCGTGTCATCACTGGGGAGCTGCAGCCAAGGAAAGAGCAGAGCTTCCCTGTTACTGGAAGAACACGGCCTCCACACCCCACACTCCCCACTTTAAGGCTAACCAGCCTCTCAGGAAAAGGCTTTTTTTTCTTTCCCCTCAAAGCCTGTGTTGGTAAATGGACAAACAATACCTGCAAAAAGTTGGGGACTCTGGCTCATGTATGCCAGTTTCTAAAGGAGGAGCTGGAAATTGGAAATGTAATCCAATTTCTTAGAAAGGGTTGTGATCAATATAAAGGCCACTCTTCAGAGAATGGCCACACATGCTCAGGGTGGCAACACTGAAATGCTGACAGCCCCTCAGACTGTGCTCACCCTGTCTTCTGCACTGGCTTGTCAGGCTCCTGAGTCTGGAACTGTTCTAACTCATGGCTTCTCTAATTAGTCACTTCTTAATGGGCTTTGTTGTGTAAGTGCTCTGTAAGCTGAAAAGAGCACTAAGGCACATTCACATCTCTTCTGACAAGCAGGCAAATAAAAACTCTTAATTATAAATTAAGGATTTATACAGTATGAAAATATTTTGATAAAACCTTTGAATTGTATTACAAATAAGCCCTGAGGTGCTCTATAAAGCAAGCTGATGTAAGTCCCACAGGAAAGAGGATGCTCTGAGAGTAGCTATACATACAGAAGGGCAACACTCAGTCCACTCAGGGCATCTGCAGTGTGTCGTACCAGCTCACAGCGGTGCACAAACACCAGACACCGCTGGTGAGTCAATGAGCTGATACTGCACCTTGTGAACAGAAAATACCTACCAACAAAAACCTATAAAATATTTCCTGCCAAAGTGACTCACCATGAGGATGTATCATTTGCAGACACGCTGAAAAAAAAAAAAGCACAAACACAAGGTTAGTGGAGTATTTGACTCCCTGCAGCTCTTTTCCTTCCACACAACATTGCACAGTACCTCTGCAGTGTGGCACCTCTAACACTGTGTGGGGCTACAGCTCTTTTGAAGCAGAAAACTGCTAAAAGATGGGAGGGGGAGGAGAAAAACGGGCTTCTGAGCTATACTCAAAACTCCAGAGTGATAGTGTGACATGGTTAATGTGGCTAAAATATCTAAAAAGCATTAAGAGTGAGAGAATAATTTGGATTTTAATGTCAGTGTGGGATGGTTGGCAAATGCCTGTGCATCCATCACTACTTCATTAGGTCAGACTGCAAAATTTGACCTAAGGAAGAAAGCTTTGGGCTAATATCTTGTGAGGGGTAGCTCCTTTTATTGTGGCATGGAGATGTGTTTAATTCCTTTAATCCTGCTCCCTTCTTCTGCACATTCCTCACCGCCAGCTTGTGCCCAGCTCTGGGTACCACACAAAAGGACACTGAAGAAAACCCTGTAGCAAATTCCTATTACTATTGACAATTCTGCAAAGTACCCAAGTGCATCTCCCCAGCTGCTTGGGGGAAGTGGAGGGTGTGTCTTTTGATACTGAAGGCACGGAATGGAGCTCTCTAGGTAGGTAGCAGCTGTCTGAGCTCCTGATTGATTGATTGATTGCTTAATGCTGCTGGCTTTGTTCTTGAGTGTGGGTGGAGTATTAGGTGGCTGAGAACCAGGCACAAGCATCTTTTAAAATACTATTTAAATGGAAGGAAGGGGATCAGTGTTTAAATTACTGTAGTGTCATTGATGCAATTAGAACTCTGCAGAAACATGACATTAGCCTGAGAATGTCACAGCTCTCCAGAGAGCTTCAGGCCACAGTTTCATGGGGTTGGAGGAAACCTTGCTACACAATCAGGTATCTAAATGATCAAAATCAAAATAGCCAAGGGAACCTAACTGGGCATAACACCAAAAAATTAAAGCATAGTGACTCTCTAACCTTGTTTGTTCCAAGACATTTTCTGCAGTTCTGAGCATGGAATTTCTTCTGACACAGATTTTGCAAACCACTGTTGTCTTGCACACAATCTATGGCATGACTCTTGGCCAGCTCCAGCACTGAACATGTGTGCTTGGACACAGACATGGTTTGGAAAGCCTGGAGACTCCCACATTAAAGGCTGGGTCTAGCTGGAGACACTTCCCACATGCAGCGTGAGTCCCCTGCTTCCCAAAATCACCACCTGGCCCAGGATGACTGACTGCCCCCCTTATCGCTCTCTCTTATGATGGGAGCATGGCAGACCTGACCCTTAGTACTGAGGCTGCAGCCCACTGTGGGTGTTACTCTTGCTCTAAAATCTTCATCAGAGCCTATGAAGTGCAGCAAACCCAGTATTTACAATAATTCTCTGGATAAGTGAGGATGCCCAGTGCAAGCAGTACGGGTGTTACATTGGTAGGTCGTTCCCCCACAGAACAGACATTTCCAGTAGCAGATGGTTCTTTAATTACTGGAAGGGAACACAGAGAGAAGCTTGCTAAATACACTCCTGCTCAAGTGAAGTGCACATGTATAGCAGGGAAGGAGTTCATTTTGGAGACAGCTCCCATAGGACTGGAGCATCTCACTTTTCCCAGCCCTGGTAAGGACAGGCAGCTGGAACAGAAGACAGGGGTTTGATGAGCAAATCACAGGGCAAAGCACTTTGGGCCTCCCTGTGCAGGAACTCAATTTAGAAGATCACATTGGCCCATCACATCTTTAAACCAATGCATCAGTTTTATCTTCTGCACAGGAAAAAGGTAACTCACGATAGCCCTGTGCATCCAGTTACACTCCACGTGTCACACACTGGTGTGGCTGCAGTCACGTCTAGCAACTCCCAAAGTGCTGTAATCAGCCTTTCAGCTGCTTGCATGCTGGGTTGGTTTGTACACAGAAGTGTGAAGTGACATCTGCATCACTTCTAATTAGTCGGAGTACCATAATGGCTGCAGAGCAGACACTAATTATGTAGCTACAATGGACACCCCAGTAAAGTAGTATAAGGTCATGGTCGCTTTTCTTTTTTTTAGTATCAGCTGGACAATAAGGCCCATCTCTGAACTCTGTGCTACATACTGAGCTCCCTTTTCCCACAACACACAAATGGCGTTCCAGACACTGGGGCAATAAATAACCATCCACAGAGCTCTTTGGAAAAAACAAATTGTCCTGGATTCCACTGGAATATAGTTAAATTTCTCCCTAGCTGGTGTAGTGCTGTGTTTTGGATTAAGTATGAGAATGCTGCTGATAACACACTGATGTATTAGCTGTTGCTAAGTAGTGTTTATACTAAGTCAAGGACTTTTCAGCTCCTCGACAACCCCAGCAAGCAGGCTGGAGGGATGCAAGATGTTGGGAGGGGACACAGCCAGGACAGCTGACCCCAAGTGGCCAGAGGAATATTCCATACCATATGGCATGATGCTCAGTACGGGAGCTGGGGGGAAATCTGGTCTGGGGCTGCTGCTCAGGAACTGGCTGGGCATTGTTTGGCAACTGGTGAGCATTTGTACTGTGGATCACTTGTTTTGTCTATTCTAATTAAATTATTATTACTCCTACTATTACTATTTTCTCTCTTTTCTGTCCCATTAAACTGTCTTTATCTCAACCCATGAGTTTTCTCACTTTTCCCCTTCCAACTCTCTCCCTCATCCCAGCACAGGGCAGTGAGCAAGTGGCTGTGTGGGGCTGAGCTGCAGCTGGGGCTGAACCAGCACACAAATCCCATTTAGTGAGAGATAATACAGCATCAGAGAAAGCTATTTCTGGGAAAACATGCTAACCTTCTCCACTTTATTACTGACATTCTGATTGTGAAGTGATGTAAATTATACTTCCAAGTGCTGTAATTTCGCTTAGTGCTTGACTTACAAGAATGAAATTATGTTTGAGATATAAAATGCTTTTATTTCACTAATTGTGTTAGAAAATGCTAAATAGCTTCTGCTGATGGAACATCTAAGAAAAGGAAAAAAACCTCATTCTCCCTATACCTCCCCACAGAAAACTCCATGGGGTTTCCTTCCTAATTTCACTCACTTGAGTTAACAAAATAATTTAAGTGATTACTGGCAATGGCAGCGAAAGCTACACTTCCATTAACTGGCAATGCCAGGAAAAACTGTTTATCCATTAATTATTACTGGGCACACAGGAATGCTGAAATCATGGAATAGTCATGTGAAGGAGAGGAGTAACCAGGTGCATCAGGCTTGAAGGGTTGATGGTTAATGACCATATAGAAATTTGAGCAACTACAGAAGCTATTTCATAACACACAAGGTAGCACTGAGAAGGGCCATGGGAATCTCAGTCACCCTCCTGTCCAAGGCAGGAGTAACCACAGCTATCAGCCTTGACAAACAGTTCACCTAAACTGGCATAATTTGATTCACTCACATTTAAGTACAATTGTTGCCTACAAGGGGAAATCATCAAAACAAGCAGTTAACACCACAACTCAATTCCCAGCCAGAAACAAAACTTATGGAGGAGGACAGGCTTGTGGATGTGCCAAACTCGCCTCCCTGGTGTGGCCTCCAGGAGACAGGGAACCACCACGGCAGTGGAAGGAGGCTGCCACCGGGATTAATGTCCAACCAGATGACAAACCAGCTTTTATAAGTAAAAGGGCAACTGTCCACTTCCACTGAGCCCAGACCCTTCTGCTGGGAATTGTGTTGAGCCCAGCTGTGATGCTGGCTTTTCAAACAAGGACATGTGTCCAGCAACTGGCAGGAGATCACTGGCCAAAGATCAAGCACCACCATTCCACCACCCCAAGCTGGGTTTGATATATCATGGTGGTTCATTATCCCATCTCTGAGTGAGCTCAAGTTTGTTGGAGGTTTTTTTTTTTCTCATTTGAGAAATGACATTTCTATATTGGGAGTGTAATACCAGAATTAAGAATGACTAACTACAGCTCCCCATTTCTGGAAAAAAGGAAATACAGATACACTCTGATTCCAGTTATATTCTGTTATTAATAGATAGTTCATTAGTCAAGTCCCACATTAAAAAGATCTTAAAGGGAAATGAATTCTTCTGCTCTTCAGATGCAGAGAGCAGCACTGGCAAAGCTTTATCTTCCAGCCATGCCTTCTCTGGTATCCTGCACTTCCCTCGCTTGCACTCCCACCCACCTAATGCCACACTGAAATCACTGTGGGAAAGAAATCAGGCAAAGGGTTCAGAAGTGAAAGGCACTTACTAGGTGTTAGCTGTAACCAGGAGATCTGCATTGTCAAAAAGGTTGACCCCTGGCACTTCCACAATGAGAACATATATAAATTCAATGATTAACATAAGGATCAATTTTCCAATACAGCTCATCTGAAGGAACACAGAGCAGGCCAGGAGACTCAATAAGACACTGTAGGTAAAGTACTGTATAAAGACAAAAATGGGGAAAAAAACAGAAGTGAGATGAGTGTCAGCTGGATAAATCAAAACTGAAAACAAAGGAAACTAAACAGAGGAATAGAAAGGAATTGGTAGAGTTATGTAGTTGAGCTGACCAAACATATAAACCTGGGGCTGCCTGTGGGATTCTCCCATGTTACAGAAGTTAAAACTGAATGGATAAAGAGGAGATTCAGTGGCATTTTTCTTCAGGCATTATGTGCTTTACACTTAAGAGGTGCGGAGCTCACAGCACAACCCAAGGTTGTGACACAGTTTTTCCCTGGAAACAGTTACTAAATTAGCTGAAAGAATCACCCACTCATGCTGGATTAAGTTGTGCTTTAAGGTCAAATTCTGGACTCAAATTTCCATATCTGTACAACACATAGGACCAAGGGTATTGGCAGTTTACACTCCTGGACAGATGCCCACTTGAGGCCAATGGGAATGCCCTGTCCCTGCTGATGTAACACAGTGGGCTCCATGTGCAAGGTACAGGCTGGACAAACATCTCCATGCCCACCCCATGATAATTTGTCCTGCCAGCAGCTGCAGATGTGCACGTGTGGCTGTGGAGCACCTCTGCCACACCCCGGTGATAAGGCAGCAGCTCCTGCCAGGCCAGGAGCTGAGTGTCCAGCACGCCAGTGCTTCCCAGTGTGACTGCAGACTGCGAGTGCCATTTATAGCTCCTGGGAAAGATAGCAGGGATGCAAAATGAAGAGAGGCATGTTATCCAGCTCACCACCTTCCTGCTATCAAATCTGTGAAGATTTAAGCTTCCACTCTGTCTGGACAGGCCTATTTCTGGCAAAAACCCCATATCATGTGCCTGAGGCAATCCATCCTTTCAGTTAAAAGCAAGCCCTAGTTGAAGTAGAAATATGCTTATGTTCTGAGCTAATTTATTAATAGTCATCACTGATATATTAAATTAGAGAAAATAACTTGTACAGCTTGTACTTGACTCCTCAGTTTCTAGACAAAGGGTGGATGTTCCTTCTGACTGAGGGGTAGGATTCCACCATCTCCTGAATGGACACTGGGAACAACAGGCAACACCTGCAGCAGATCCAATATGTGCCTTGCAGAGTGCAGGGGAGGGACTCCTCACTTCTTAGCCCCCTGAACAGCAGGACCTGGCTCAAGGCTGCCAGAGCAACCTCAGTATACAAAATAGTTATTCCTCATTGCTTAAAATTCCTCTCTGTCCTGGACCAGTAGTCCATAAAAATTCATCGTGGGCACAGACTGTTTCCAGTTCTGCACTGTGCCAGATTCTGCTGCTGGGTCTTTCTGTGGACACACTAAAGCATCTGCAAGGTTGAAAGACACAGTAATGGTGGTCTCAGAAACCTCACTGAATCCCATAAGGACCATATTCCTGTTAAGTTAAATGGAAATATGTTCAGTAGGATACCAGGACTTTCAGTAGCACTTTGGACATCTGGATGGTAACAGATCCACCATAAATCTGTCAAGTCCCCATAAACCCAGATGACCTTGACATAAATTCTACCTCTATCCTAGACAGAGTTGTTTTTCCTTTTCTATTTCCAGTAGATAACACATGTAACAGCCATGACCTAAAAACTTGGAGAAAGTTCTTGAATAGCTATGCAAAAAGATTATTTTATTTTCCTTTGCAAGGTATTCTACCAGTGTGTAAAACCTATTTGGGCTGGTTTGGGTTGTGCATTTGGGCTTTTTTTTTTTCCATTAGAAGAATTTTAATTTTTTCTAAACAAGATATCCTGAAGATGCAGGAATTGCATTGCAAATCAAAGCAGACCATTGTCTGGGCTGCTGACCTGAGGCCAGAACCCACCATACCTTGGGAAAGAATACATAAGCAGAGTTTTTCATCAGGATATAAAACAATGGAGGAAAGGGTCAAATCTATGACTAGACATTGATTTTCAGAGAACTGATTTTCAGATAAAGATGAGCACCCACAAACTCCTTTGAAATGACTTGCAGTTCTGTATGCCATTAACGACCTCGTGGAGAAAGAACATTTCTCCTGCTACAGGCAGGCCCCAACTATAATAAAAGACTACTAATTATTCAGCCCTGAAGGAACTTAAACGTTAATGTGGATTCATGATAATAACTTCAGACACTTAAGTGTGAGTGTAGTAGCCTGTGTCAATCCTGTAATGTCAGTCAGGAAAAGCCTTGCTTGCTCAGAATCACTGAGATTTATTCACACAGGTTTTATAGCCTTTCTCCAGACCAACCTCTGAAACCCATTTTTTTTAAGCAATACCTCTGGAAAGTTGCAGTTGGGCAAAGGACTATCACAGAATCCCTGCAAGGTGCCCAGGCTGTAGTTGGAAGTCAGGTTGCTGATAAGGCATATGTCCACCCGGTCAGGAGTGATGTTGTATTCAGCAGCCATGCAGCTGGCAAGATCCACAGTGCTGCACATGAACTGGAAAACAAAGATGGTATTAAGCTCCACAGCACAGACAAAGAGAAGAACACAAAATAGTTTATATCAGTTAAAAAGGTGCTTGGAAATGGCTGTAGCAATGTACAAATAATGCAACATGAAAACATCAGCTTTATTTTTCATATGTTTTATTGCACGTGCAATGCCTATGCTTTTTCTCCCCCAAAATATTAATTAACAAAATCCAGGCCCTAGAAAACAGCCTGTCTCTCTCTGAGCCTGAACTCAGCAGTGGTGTTTGATTGCACAGCCAGACCACCTTGGTCCCAAAAGTGCAACTCAAAACAGAGTGGTCACCGTGCCCATGAGCTGATCCCTGCACTCGGAGCAGGAGGCAGCACGGTGCAGGGGCTGGCACAAAGCCCAAGGAACACTTATGTCCCACTCAGTGTGGTGGGAGTTAAATAACACATCAGCCTCATGCCAGCCCTTCCCGCAGGGATATGCTTCAGGCTGGCTCCTGTACATGGAGCAGAAGCATTGAAAGAATCACAATAGGACCTGGGCACAAATCAGTGCCAGGCATATAATGGGCTCTAGGGATGGAGCTGCTGGGCTCCTATTTCTTTTCTGTGCCCAAAAAGCAAAGGGCACCGACCTCAGATGGTGTAAGTCCTAGTAGGCAGGATTGTGTTAAACTCAGTGGTTTTAAGGGTCATGATGCTGCAGAGCTGAATGGATCAAAAGGAAATAATGGACATACCATGTTGACAAAGGCAGACAGAAAAACCAGGATAATGGCAAAGACTCCAACTAAGGTACTATTGGTCCTGGACTGTACAATCTTCTTAGAAAGAGTCTGGAGAGGAACTGGGAAAAGCTGCATAAGAGGAAAAAAAAAATCAATGAGACACATAAAATCCTTGTTTGTTTTACAGATTACAAACTGTGTTTGAGCTGCCCACATCCTTCAGCATGGGCCTGTGTGCATGCTTCACAGGGGCTGGACGATGGTGATGGGGGATGGCGGCTGCGGGACAAGGGCGAGCAGAGACGTGACTGCCTCATGGCAGCAGGCCCAGCTGGCTCACCAAATCTGCTTAGCCCTTCTTAATGGGAGTGATGGCTCCCGAGCCCAGATAGCATGGCTTGCAGGGCTGTGCTCATCCTGTCGTGAGAAGCAAACCACAAGCCATCTGTAACTGAAATAGCCAGGAGCTTGAGCCTGGAAATTACTGGAGCAAAAATTTTAAAAAGCAGAAATGAAAACACACGTCATGATCACCACGGCGTATCATAGGACTCTCTGGTGCCATTTCAGACACAGACTGTGACCTGTGAGACGCTGGGCGAAAGGCGCTGCAGAGACCAGCGGGCCCGGGCTGCTCTGTGGCACTCGGCTCCACCCTCACACGGAATAGAAATACCCGCGGGCGAGGCAATCGTGGAGCTGCCGCAGCCTGACTGCCCCAGTGAGCCGCTGCTAGCGGGGCTAGGAGCTCCCTGCTGATGGCTACTGACTGCAAGCCCTGCTTCAGCTGCTGCACCGCATTCCGGGTGGGAACAGCCTGTGTGTTAGAGCAGGGACTGCCCCGGCGCCCTTCGCAGCCAGGGTCACCCCTCAGCAGGGCCCGAGGCCTCGCTGCACTGCCCTGGCTGCAAGAGTGAACAGGAGACAGCCGAGCCAGCCCTCGCCTTCCATGTGCCACTGCTGCGCTCCTGGAAGCTCGGGGCTGGAGCAGGAATGCCAGGAAACCCTCGTTCACTGACATGCTGCTATGAGAAATTGTCCTCCCCCATGCCAGGGCAGAGGGGCTCTGCCCAGGACTGCCAGAGCCTTTTCCAGAGCCCAGCTCTCCCTTCCCTTACTCACTGCGCGAATAACCAAGCCACTAGAGGGTATTTTTAGAGACACAAAGAAACAACAGCACAGTGCTATGGCACTGCAATTTAACTATGACTAATGTTTCTATTAAAAGTCTTGCTTTTCCCTTTTATCCTTCACTCTTACATCTTCGGAGATGCAACATTTTGTCAGTGCTGTGCTTCCCACACAGCAGCCCTACAGTGTAATTACCAAGTGTTGGAGCGGCCAAGGCGCTGATTAGCTGGGGACTTTGTACAAGGACAGGTTGTGGCAAGAACAGTTTTGAAAGAGCTGATTTCACCTGCTACCAGCACATGCTCCAGGTGAAAGGAGAGCAGGGCTCTGTGGAGGACTGGAGAAAAGGGGAAAGTGGGATTGTGACTTATTTGCACTGAATGACGACTGACTGAGTTCACTGAAAGCTTATGCAATCCTTCAGGCTCAGTGGCAGCCACAATAAAACAATGGAAAACACCTTTCTCTCAGAAATAAACCCTGATGACATAGAAATCCTTAGCTCTGTTGATGAGCCATGAACCAAAATATCTCTTTGCCCTATCATGTCCGGCTGCTTCCACAGAGATGTTAGCTAGCAGATCCCTACTAGAATAGGGTTATGGAAAACCCAGTGGGGCTTTCCTCTGCTGTAGCCCTTACAGGATTTGGAAGGAGGAGGAGTATCTGTACTGCATTTAGACAGTTTTCTCAGTAGATTACAGCAGGATAGGTTTTCCTGCCACTTCTTTGTTTAGGTCTCAAGGCCAAGCTCCACAAAGGTATTCAGGGACATAACCTCCATCTGTAATCTCTGGGAAATCAGGCACCTAAATAAAACTTGTGAGTTCTTTGTTGTGGATCTTGGCTCAAGCTCCTGCTGCCAATGATCCTAAAAAATCCTGACTTTGAACCAAGCCTGAGATATCAAGCAAAGAGATCAGTGGAAGACACTAAAGTTCTAATGAAAACATGTTTTCTTTGTATTAATCCTGGTTCTCATTACTTTGCAAACTAGGAGAAATTTTAGGTCAGTAAACAAGTACAGCTGGAAAAAGTCCTGAAGAAGGAAGAAATGCCAAAATCCATAGGAGGTCAGGGCTGCAGTTGAGAGTGCAACAACATAGTCATGCCGTGCATCTGAAGAACCCCTGCCTCATGAACACTCATGGGAGCCCTGTCACATAAGTCATGCTCTCTCCATTTCACAGAGGCAGGGAGAGCCCAGGAACACCTGCAGCTTGAAGGACTTCTGTGATAGACATGGGGAGCCTATCTCAGCTCTGACAATTCAGCTCCATTCTTGCAGTGCTTCGTCTATGAAAACATCCTCATGTCAGGGGTATAGCACAAAAGAAGAAAAAAAGAAAAGGTGACTTTCCCTCCCATTTTCAAAACCACAAAGGTATGATCCCTTCTGTCCTCATAAAAGAAGCAGAATATCAGGACAGAATATTACAGTACAGTAAAAATCCAAGCAGCATTGCTCATTGGCCCATTGGTTTGTACTGCCCAAAACCACCTGCTCCTCTTAGTGAGACTCAAATCCTGCCTGAGTGAAGAACAAGGGAATGTCTGATGAAATGGCAATTCCCAGCCCCCATTGCTGAGAAGGGAGTGAGAGAAAGGATGGGATCCATTTGGGGAGCTGAGATCCATGTTTGGGCAGACACACAAATGTGAGGTCACTCATTAGCACTCTTGAAATCCCTATGTAAAGAAAACCACAATGGGAAGAAAGAAAATTGGATTGCCCAGTTGATTCCAGTTCACTCTGAACTGAAAAACATAAATGCAGGTGAAGAAAGGGCACTGCTATGCAGTTGAAAATACAAGTTTAAAAAGTGATCCAACAAAGAGTATGTTACACTGAAAATAATCCACAACATCCAGTCATTTGCATGACAAAAATAGTCTAAATAAAGCCCATTCTTAGCAATAAGAGCTGATCTAGGACAGAAGAGTAATATTTCTTCTTTTGGTTTTCGTAACATATAGTGTGGATATGGAAAACTGCTTAGATAATTGCTGTTGTAAGACGAGGTCTTTAAGGTCTGATTTTTCAATTTGTAATAAAAGGCTCTGAGTAATTTTGAAGTACATTAAGATGTTTCTGGAGTAAAACACAACATCTCCAGGCAAGTTGATGTTGCAAGTCCATTTATGTAACTTACTTCACAGTGATTTATCAGTCTATTAAAAAAGTACAGTTTTCAGAGGTTGCTTTTTTTGTTCCTGATTGAGAAAAAAAAACCCCAATGCTTTGGGAGCATCTAGACCAGCTTTTGGAGGCAAAAAAAGTGATAGGCAAGCTACACCTATGTTAGCTACAGAAAAGCTTATTTTCTCATAAAGGATAACTTGAAATTTCTTTCCTGTGTGCTCCCAGGACCATGCAAGAAGTTGAATTCCACACAGCAGTGTAGATACCAGAAGTTAAATGATTTTAAGAAAAAAACACAAACTTGATAAGTTTGTAGCAAAACAGATGTCTGTCAGCAGAGTATCTGAGAAGGGACCCTGGTTCCCATGACCTTAGACTCTACTGGGAAGGCACACCATCTCACTGGCCAAGTCTTCATGGAGCATCAAAGCAAAGAACTGGAACTCTCTTGTTTATTACAGCTGAAGAAACTTGAAAAGCCAAGCTGGCTGTGCTAGCAGTTCTAGGATCAACTACTAGTCCATGGAGAATTTTATAGTGGAAGATAATAATGACAGCAAAGGAAAATAAAACATGATCAAGCTGTTCAGAAAGAGCCTGCTGGCCACTGTCAAAACCAGAGATGGAGAGGCCAAAACAGGGAGGGAAAAATCTCACATGAAAGCTGGAAAGAGGAAGAAAAAAGAGACACCATGTAACAGCACAGCAAACAGGCAAAAGTTATGCTTTTGCTGATGTCCTGGGGTGGACACCTGCTTTCCAACTTTGTGTGGAATGAACCACTGGTATTTAAAACATGTGCTCTCCTATCCCACATCTGAGTGTGAAACAAAGCAAACAATGCTGACATCCCTGTCTTCAAGGATTTCATCTGAAGGATATGTAAAATTGCCTGCCTTCTGCAGGTACGTAAAAGTGTTTCCTGGAGTAATATGGAGTACAGAAATAAAGTAACAGCCCTTATCCAAGGGCTGGATAAACCCATTGCTTAAAAATCAAAGACTTGAAAGATCTTGGATGACAGAAGTAGGCTGCAGCTATTAGGAGCTGCTGCCATCAGACATGCAGCTGACAAGCTAGAAGTACCTGTTCCCTAAACAAGCCATGTCATAATCAGGTGTTATCAGCAGAGGCTAATTTGGAGCACTAAGAAGGGGTAATCAAAAAGGAACTGGAGCCAGAAGGCCAAATATTTTCAATATTTGCAATCTCTGTGCAGAAGCCACACTGGATGTTACATATGAGCATGTTGTGGGGATGAAAACTCACTGCTGGAAATATCAGGGTCTTCAGAAAATCCCATTAAATTCTGATGTTATTCTGAATTCCCTCTGATGTCTTGCGTATCTAGAGCCTGTGCACGGAGGCAAAGCCAGCCTAGAAACAGTTGCAGGCACTACTGAGCAGACCTCTTCTACAGGAATTTGGAAGATAAAGGCAAAGAAAGCAAGATTGAAATCTGCCTGGCATCTCGGGGACTGAAAAGTCCTGTGCGCCTTTTAAATTAATTAGTAATTAAGATCAGTAATAATATTAAACCAAAAAGCCCAAACCAAAACCAAAGGATTTGAATGATGACAGAAGAATCGAGTGCTGCTGTCAGTATGTGGAAGTGGCCTGTAAATGCCAGTGGGTGACAAACAACTCTGAGCCTTGGAATGTCTGGTTGCAAGTCAGGCAGCTCGGGTTCTCCAGAGCTGCCCCAGCTCTCATCCCAGCAGAACCAGGGAGTTGGTGTGGCCTTGCTTGGCTGGCAGAGAGCTGGGATGGTACTGCCAGAGCACTGCAGCGTGAGGAGGCAGCACAGCTTGGCACTGGATTCCCAAGTTCTCTGTGGCTGTGACCAAAATCGTGTTACATTGCTGATATCAGTTTACAAATGAATGATTTTTACTAGCATCCTCAAGTGGATGGACACACCAAGTACAACCAGGCATCCATGGATACCACTGCCCAGCTCAAGGGGCCCAAGCCTTCCCATCAGCAGTGTTATTTCTGACTCGACTTCTCACTGCTGGTAAGCAAGCAAGACCAATGGGATGCTGCACATACAAACTAGGCTCTCTTAAAGTTGTCATAAGGTCAAAGGAAACCCCGTGAGTGAGTTGTTAAGCTCAAATAGAACTCGAAGCCTCTTTCACTGGGAATAGTTTGCAGCTCTTATTTCTTGAGAAGAAGGCAAAGTTTAATTTCCAAATCTAGCTTCAAAAAAATCAAAAAGACATGTAAGGTGCAAGTCTGTCAAGAGCACCCACATTCAACTGTTGAAAATGGCACAGAGAAGATAATTAAAGTGAGACAAATCATCTGCCTGACATTATCCATTATCCCACTGTTTCTTCTGCAGGAAACATAATGCTACTGAGCTATTTTTTTCCAGGCAGTGAGGAACAAAGCTGAGCCTGGGCTAAGGAACCTGAATCTGAGCATATTCCATGTTCAGACACTTCTAGACTAGAAGGATCCGTAAAACTGAAACACACCAATGTTTTTAATAGGAACACCTTTGAGTGAAATAGATGAGCACACCACCCTTCCCACAGGGCTCACTGCCAATTTACCACAGGCTAACAAGAAGAATTAATATGTTTTTGGACTTCACACAATGTATGTTTTTGCTGATCAAAGCCAGCTACAAGAAAGAGCCCACCGAATGCTGGAAGCTCTCTACACTCATCTGAGAAAGGCTGATAAAATTCTATATGTTTATGGCTTTTATTTCCCTCCAGGACATTTTTCCTTGATGACATTCTGCTTCTGATTATCTGCCTACCCAAACACGCATATGCAGCAGGGGCCAGTACACAGGCGACTCTGCAGGAAGTTTACAGGGAGGAAATGAATGGTCAGTGTTTGGTCCCACACTGGAAAATGTGCTCTTCTTATATCAATATGAGAATGTCTGCAGGGGACTTAATAGACATGCAGATCCACAGAGTGATTACTTCTTGCTGAGCTAAAGAGATGCCAACCCTAACATCTGTTTGCAGTTCATTCTGCCTTATCAAAGGCTTTTTCTGTAACCAACCCTTATCACATAGTGTGGAAAGGATGGCTAACAAAACACACTCTGTTAGCTGAAGAAGCAGATTGCTGATCTGGTTATCTTAGGCAGAGGACTACAAAGAAACCACAGTACTCACCTTTACACAGGAGTAAATGACCGAAACAAACACCACTGTGGTCAGGATCAGGAAACAGGTCAGATAGAAACCCAGCATAAATGTAGAGCTGAAATCAAGGAGAGGTTTGGTTGGTTTAATTTTGTTTTGTTTTGCACATCATATAGAATAGCTACAGCTTTGCTCTCCAGAACACATTTGTACAAGCTATGACACACTGCACAGGCTTTCCAATTAGGAGAGCAGTAGGAGACACGAGGTGCCTTGAATACCAACAGATGCTCTGGCCTATTAAGAATTACTCAGACAGGCTGCAGAACAGAGAATGCTGCATCTTTTATAGCAATCACCTTCCTGCTGGGGTGACAGAGGTGGGACTGAACAACATTTCATGCACTAGAGGAGGTGACAGAACAACTTGTTGTGGCAGGTCGGCCCCCAGCTGGCTGTGGGCAGGGCACCCCTGAGAAGGAAGGAGGGCTGAGTGCTGAAGTGCAGCTGAGTGGGAATAATCTCAGTGGGAATTCCTACCTGTCCTTGCACAGGAAATGTCCGTGCAGCACCACTCTGTGCTCTGTCTCATGCATGGGATGTAAGCAACCACAGCATAAGCATGGGCAGGGAAAACAGCCTCATCTTGGCCAGCTTGAGAGGTTTCTGCTCCTCCCAACTTTGAAGTACAAAGAAGATTCCAGGGCCAACTTTATACTATGCGTTTTCATCTGTTTTCCTCATGAAGATATTTAACACCAATTTCCTAGTGATTGGTCTCAGTGTGACAGGATAGGCCCCCTCCCAGGAGTCAGCCTTGTTCATAATCTAAAGGAAGTATTCTTGTGATGTGACACTGAGGCCAACCACACCAAAGCCAGCTGGTCTCTGTGTTCTCTCATGACTACTAAGATAATTGTACTTGCTAATTCACCATTTGAGCCTTTTTTGAAATTCCTTAAAGCTATTCCTCTTTATCATAATAAATTGACACTGACATTCTATCTCTGGTTTCAGATTCCATGGTGTGCCTCTCATAAAACTGATCATGACACATATGCACCTGTGGTTTCAGTTGGTGTTTAACTTCAATAAAAGGCCAAAGCTATGCAATTGAAATATCAGGAAAAACAAACCAAAAGGTGAAGGGATGTGTATCTAACCTGCAGTTAAAACATGGAATTTTATTTATTCTCAAACCAAATCACCTTTCAGACAGGCCAGGCTAGGGACACTTTAGAACTTGCAAAAAAACCCTGAAACAAATAATCTACCCCCCTCCTTATGGGCAGCATGGAAGGGGACCGAAGAGCACAACATTTCCACCACACTGCTGTAAGGGATTGGCTCCTGCGTTATACAAAGGAGGCAGCCATATGGTTGCCACACATCAGAAATTGTCAAGCTGTCATTTAAATGTTAAACTGGATTTTATGGAGACAGCATAGTGGATGCTTAGGGAGTTTGATGTGCAACACAAGGCTGGTAGAGGGCCTCTTGCAGGTGTGAAGTTATGACAGCAATATCCAGGAATCCAAAGTGTAAGCCCTTGTTAAATCAGTTACTCTCAAAGAATATTTCTGGGTGTATGAAACAATGCATTAATTGCTGAGAATTAGTTCCAATTTTGAGCCTCATTCAGCTTCACTTGCAGTTTCCCAAAGCAGACCTGTCTGTTTACACAGTGCATTTGTCCTGATGTTATTTTGCTGATTCAGTCCTTTTGTGAGCTCTCCTGGCTGGGAGAGTGACCAACAAACATCAGACTAAGTGTTATTTCTGTGACCTTCTGAATATCTGATCTGAACACTACAAACCAATCTCCACTCAAAAAAGAAAATCTGTGGTGGAAACAGAAGTAGAAACAGTTGTAATGGCATAAAATAGTACTGGAACTCTCTTTAGGGACAATTTTTTTGTCTTCCTGTAAGAAAGATAAATTTGGAGCATTTTTAGAGCTTCTGTGATCTTGTTTTTCAGTTTAAAAATGACTAACTCCAAATTTATTTCCAACACAGCATTGCTCAGTGAATGGTGTATTATTGCTACTAAACCAGAGCATAGGAAATACCCACATGCTGTAATTTTAAGTGATTTTTAAAGAACTCTTTGAGAAGAAGTCCCCTTTCTGCAGAGCTCACTGCTGGAAAAGATTTAGTGGGTTGTGCTGTGCCTTGCAGACAAAGCTGCAGAGAACTGCAGTGGGCCAAGAGCACTGTGCCCCACAGCCCTGAGGAGCTAATGCCACCCTTGCCTGGGAAAAGGAATGACTGCAACCCTTAAACCTGGAGTGAGCCACTCAAAGCTCAGCCATGTGCAGCTCAACTGCCTCACCACCTCTCTTCTTGCCCAGCTGCTCTGAGTCCAGAAGAATAAATGTATCAGAGATTATGCCTCATTTGTTAAGCAGACCCTGAGACCTCAGTGCTCTGAGCAGTGAGGCTGTGATGAGTTTTCATCTCCCTGTCCCACTATGTTTAGATAAGAGGACAGCCCAGCCCTGTGCTGTGAGTGTGTGCTATGCCTTGGTAGGCAATCCTTCCTACTCCAGGATATTTGTTTTCCATAGGCTCATAAATGTGCTGAACTGAATTTCCTCAGATGTAGGTAAATTATAAGAGAAATTACACTGCGAAAACAGAAATCCTCACATGCCAGTGAGGAGGTTTTAATCTGCACTAGAAATGGGTGAAAACAATAAGCACCATGCATCACTTGAGCATGAATTATTTAAGGATTTTTCTCTTCCCCTTAAGTGTTCTGAACTTTCAAGAAAAAAACAAAGAAAAGTAGGCTGGAATAGAGGAGGGGAGCAGATGGGAGCAAAGGGATGCAAGGGTACTCACTGTGGCACAATTATGATTTGAACAAAGCAGATGAAGAGGAAGACTAGGGAGGCACAAGCCACGTAGGCTCCAAACCTGTCATCCACCTGCTTGGAGTACTGCAAAAAAACACAGTTATGTTAGTGGGAAATTTGGCTGGCTGCCTTCTCTCCACAAAAAGTTCTTACTTGGCTTTTGTCTAAGTCCTTGGAAAGCAGTGCTGGTAGGAAACAACATTCCAAACTCCCCTTCTCCCTGGGCAATCTGTAAGGGCTTGAATGGCCCCAAAGGCCATGGAAGGAAGCCACAGAGCTGGGTGGAAAGAGGATTCACCAACTACCCTTTGCACAAGAGGAACAGAAATGGATTAACTGGGACCAAGATTCTAGGTCACTGTCATCAGACCAAAACTTCTTCCATGTGAAATTTCCTCCAAGAGGGACAAATGCTGCTAATGAGAAAACCTTGCATGTCATGCAGATGACTTGACTAATTTTAATGACAATGCAAGGCTGCTGTGGTTTTTATACAGTCACTCTTCCAACTACTTGTCAATGTATTGGCCATGTGGGAGCTGCACCCAATTCCCAAAGATGCTTTATTTAGCTTGAAGAATGGTTCTCAGCACAGGCTGTCTCAATGTTTGATCCACAGAATAAAAGGTGCTCTGAACAGGTGAACAGCTAATTTCCCTGGCAGTTTTCAGCTATGAAATTGAAGAGGAGGAGTGGGGGGAAATTACATGCTCAAGCTTTTATCCAGTCCCACACTGCTTCATCGAACAGCTGTAAATCCTGAAAAGCTCTGCTTTTGCAATAGGTAGTCATTCTTGTCAAGGAAAGACTGCTTCTATATAAAATTATAAAATAATTAGTGCAAACTTATTATGAAGTTTTTTCTATTGAATATTGAGTTTAATTCAAAGACCACTAAAGCATCCCAAGGATCCAAGGATCTGTGCTTGGATAAAAAATAAAAGAAAAAATAAATAACTTACTTTGTGCAATTAAACCCACCACTTTTTATGGTACCTTTAACAATGTCATCCAGGTACCTCTAGACTTAGAATTTAGACTTGGAAATGTAACTTTGCATCTAGAGCTGATGATGTCTCTACTATATAGTCAGGGAAATGATCTTTGCCTCACAGCAATATCTGAAACCAAATCAGGAAGAAATCAACAGCTTTAGGTCTGTTACTCCCCTTTCTCACATTTGTGGGACAGAGAATTCTATTTATTGCTTAAAATAGGCTCTCAAAAATGTCCAGAGTACAAATTGCATCCCAGTGAACCCTAATAGTACCTGGGGCTTTTTGCAGGGACAAAGGGCAGGGAAAAGTCCCTTCAAAGGTGTTTCAGAGCTTGGGTAGGCTGAAGTGGGCTTCTCCAGTGATTTGAAGGAGATAAAGGATGACCACAATCTCGGTTTGGAGTCTCAAAGTCAGAGAAACAATCTGGTTTATTCTGTATTCCCCTTACTGCTTATCACTGCATATTCATGTGTGTCTGATAGAAATGGCTTTGTTTTCCTGGCCAGTGCTGCCTTCAGATGACTGTGATTTTTTCAGGACAAGTTATATTGAGGTTTCCATGAATTTATTAAGATGACAACCCCACCTCCAATACTCAAACCATCGCTTAAACCATAGATATAAAAGCCTGACCTTCTGCAGGAGAATGAAAACTCCTAAGAAGCCTCCCTGACACGCTGCAGTGACTTTCAGACATTACCTTTTTCTCCAGGTCAGGCTCCCTGAATGTTAAGAGGAACTTGCGCACGTGCTCAGAGCGCAGCCGATCGATACTTCTGGCGTCGATGGCCCGGCCCAGGAACTCGTCCACTTCATCCTCGGGGTTCATACTCTCCTGGGTGCTCCTGAGGTTGTCATGAAAAGGGAGCATAAGAGCACAAGATAATTTCTGCCTCTGCACAGTATGTTACCTTTGCAGTGTATAACAAGCTTGAGGTTAATGACATTTTGTTTATGACAGTTTCAGTTGGGAAAGGGATTGAGAGCAGAGAGGGAAATGATATCAGCTCTAGAGCTCACTGCCAGTCCTGAGTCATTATTACAAAGATTCCATTTATTTGCCCTTTTTCTATGCTACATTTGTTTCCTTGCCTTCAGGTCTCATTTCCATTCCTCATTCTCTAAAAACCACTGGGTAGCCTCCTTCCCCTTGTTCTCTGACCTACTCTTCCCTGCACTACTGTGCTGTTGTAGCTGTTAGTGCCTGCACTGAAAAATTATTTATGCATCCAGCCATATTTCTTGCTTACTAATAACAATTTCTGTAAATATTACTATGAAAATTTCCAAACTTGAGCAATTCTCCCTTTTTGAGAAAAAATTGTTTACAGAACAAACATGTGGGGAAAAAAATGTTGCCTGACTCCCCTTCACACAGTTATTTATGAGTATAAAGCATAAAACAGAAAGAAAAATCTGTTTACAAGTTAGTTAAAGAAAGGTTGCAAAAGAAAAGACAACAGAAGGAAAAAAATACTAATTAGATTCTGCTTTCTGAATATGTGGAACAAGATTTTTAGGTTGCTTATAATCTTTTGTGTCGCTGTTTTTCTGAATCTCTGCTATAGCTTCAGAAAATGAAGCTGATTTTCAAAAACTGTTGAGAAAAAATAAAACTGTAAACTTAATTGTCCTGAGGCATTTTGCACTGAGGATCAGGAAACCTGAAGCACCTCCCCAAATTCTAGTTATTTTAAAAATCTAACAGTATTTTAATGACTTGATGCTGTCACTTTAATGGCCTGCCCTCAAACAAGCTATAGGCAGAAATTAAAAGCTAATCCTGAAGTACTGTTTTTCTGCTCTGCTTGCCTGATTACTCAGGTTATCCACAGGGTTTGCCAGTAGTTATGCACTGAAATACACCCCTCCCTTGCACTGGGGTATATCCAGCAGGTAACTATTTCTGTGTGCAAACCCCATGATGGTGCAGCAACTTAGGGCTCATGTTGTGTGACCCTCAGTTCAGGCACTCTGGAGAAAAAAATCCCAGGGTCTAACAAGCATGATGAAAAGCTACTCTGCTTTATTTCCCTGGTTTCATTTGTACTGTACCAGAGCACACAATGCACTCTGTGTTGCAGCCAGCAGGCTCCCACAGGTAAGGCTGTGCTGGAAAGCAGCTTACAAACCAGAATGGGAATCTGTTTTAAAAGTTAAAGGTCCCTTTCCAAAAGAAAGGCTCTTTCAAAGCTTTCTGCAAAACTAGATCAGATTTTAAGAAGCCCTCTGTACCTCAACTCTTCCATGCACCTCTTGGCAAGATAAAAATAAATTAGGTCTACTGCTTATTTCCCTTCTACCACTCCTTGCCCCAACCAGCAAGTTGAATGAGTCTGCACCTCAGCTGGGTCATGATGACACACCAGTGGCATCTATTTAGTGACCATACAGTAATTACAAACCTAGTTTCCTTCAAGGTCTAATCTCTATTTTAGCCAACCTTAGTATTTCAGTGGGGCTGGGGGAAAGAGTTTATTTTTAGGCTCTAGAAGTTATTTAATTCCTAGAAATTAAAATATCTGCTTTGAAAATGAGTGGTTTTTTCCCTACAAGGTCAGGATATCCAATTTACTTCCTCAGAGGAAGCACATCTGCTTGAGCATTCAAGGGGATACTGCTTATTTTTCATTCAGTCCTTGCAACGTCTTCTGGGCTCATAAAAACGAGCAAGGAAATCATTAGGCTTCGTATTTACAGAATGTCTTCCAAGATCCTGTGAGTTATGTACACACTTGGGTCATTCACATTTAGCCATTTCATACCACGCACGGACGTGCGATGCCTTTTCCACCGGAACCAAAGCAAAAGAGGCAGCTCAGCATCTTGGCAAAGCGCAGCCAAATTTAAAGTTCCAGTCTGAAAATGTCACTCAGGAAGATGCAAAGAGAAGAACCTGCCCTGCTTGGTCCCTACCTTGGCTGCCTGCAGGTTTGAAATAGGTTGTTTTACTGCTTAGGGTGTTTCTAATACAACAGTAACCTCCAAGGTTGCAGGCTGTGTAGAAATACCTCTGCAGGTTTTAAATTGCTGTGCTGGGACATTGGCAGTGGGCAGCCACCCTCACACAGACTGCAGAGAAGCTCAGCCACCTCACACAGACTGAGTTGTTCAGGTGACTTTCACAGCCCATTGTGGCCAAGCTGAATTACAGTACAGCAAGTTTGGGTACATTTGCATAAATGTACTTTTAAATCGGCATACAAAAGTTCCCCATGCTAAGGAGTGCCCTGGAGGCAGTGCCTGTAAGCCAGAGCTGAGGTATTGCCATTGACTAATGAAATTCATATGTCAAAATGCCTTTTGATATCTCGATAATGTGTTTGTTGGGGGGGGGGGGGGCAAATGAGGATTTCAGGCTGCTCTGAAACATCCAAAAACACATCCTAAAAGCAGTGCTGAGATTTCTTCAAATGCAGCCAACAGAAAATTGTGTCAAGGGACAGGAACAGCACAAACAGAGCTTGTAGCAACTTTTCCACTCTGCTTGCAAATGTGAATGCTACCAATTAACCTAGAGATGCTGGCTTCAGAGTGGTCCAAAAATGTGCTGCTGATTTAATTACTTTCTGCCAATGCAGAGTGTGACCACTGCCAAAACTACATGTATGCCATAATTTTAAATGCTTCATGCTTAGATTCAGTAACTAAACCTGCACTCAGCCTCATAAGATTTGGTTCTGTTTTCAGGGATGTGTGCTGCCCACGTCTTCCTTTGCTGCCAGACAGAAGTATGGACCCTCAGTGTTTCTGCACATGAAGGAACTGCCTTAGTACTCAACATGGTTTGGGTATCTAATTTTAACCATTCTCACCATGCACATACTCTGCTAGAGATTTATTCTTGCCAAATCTTTGTACTTGAGTTAAACAGGTTTCTGGATAAAGAGAATCAGAGGCAAGCAGTAGCTTCTCTTGGTGCTGAATAGAAATGCAAAAATCCTGAAATCTGTATGATAAGTTGGCACCACGCTGAGTGAGACAGCTCAGTTATTGGCTGTAACAGCACAAGGAGCCTTTCAAACTGTAGCGTGGATTACAGGTATTGTGGTCCTTGGAGCAACAGAGGAGTTGCTGTTCCTCAGCTTTTGGGTGACTCTGTTGTGGACCAGCACTGAGGCAGCTGTTTTTTTTGTTTTCTTGCAGGAACTATGAAGAAAAATACTATGTCATGAGGGAGACTGAAAATTTCAATATTCCTAGAAACTATTTTGTTGTAATCTGTTAGCTCTTTTCTACCCAAAGCATACTCAACAGAGTTCCCAGCATCCATGGACACAACAGGAAACAGTGGGACCAGCAAAACATCTCAGGGTGCACAGAGCTAAATGTTATGAAAATTCAGTTTTCAGGGAAGGGCAAGGGAAGGAGAGAATGACTCTTAACACTTCCATGTTCAAACGTAACATTTCCTCTTCCTTTCAGGAAGCTGCTCTCAGTGCTTAACCCCCATAATGTGAATTTTCTCACAGCTGTATGCCTAGAGCCCACAGAAGCATTTACCTGTCCCATCTCACAGAAATCCCCTCAGTCCTGACCAGGAGAAACATGATAAGGAGCAACAGCGACATACTTTAGGCATCAGTCTCCTCTACTGTTGCCTAACATGCTCTAGGCAAGCTTGTGTCATTAGTGCCATTCAGCAGGACTAATGTGAAATTACTCTAAACACCTTCAATACAGGAAATGCTTTTGTTATGCCCAATTATAAAAGTTAAACAGTGAATGTGTTTGAGCTTTTTTCCTCTGAAGGCAATTTTTCAAAATACCACTCTCATTAAATTGTTATTTTACTCATTTCTCTAAAGTCCTATATGAAAAAAATGAAAATGCTGCTAAAATTTGGCTATATTTTGGAGCAAGAAATTTTGAATTTACTTTTTCAAACAAGCTATCATTTCTGAGTTTATTTTTATATATAGAAATCAGGAATATGCAATAATGAGCAATATAAAATAGATACAAATAAACTCAGAAACTATACAGGCTTTTCAATGCATACATGAACTTTTCTTATTGGGGACGTCCAACACTTAGATATACTTTAGAGGGAGATTTTGTCTTGGGTTATTTTCAAAGAGTGGAGATTATTTGGGGTGAGGGGAAGTGCAGCAAAAGCCTTTTAATTATAAAAGCAAGTTAGAACCACCAAGCAAATAAATGTCTTGAGGGCAGTGGCTGTTCTGAATGCACATCAGTCAATCCCATGCCCTCAACTGGCTGTCCCTCCAGAACAAACCTCTGGGGAATCCAAGCATTATTTTTGGTTTCCAGGCATCAATTTTTGTCCTTTTTTAATATGAGAAAAAAATCCCAAACGTGTAAACATAACAGTGTATGACAGAAGTAAATTTGCTTACTTGTCCTTGGGGTCCTCGAAACCCTGAAAGAAAGGAAAAGGGCACAAGGGTGAGCAAACAGGCTGACCTTGAGAACACAAAGCGTGCCGGGAATGGTGTTTCACAGGGGACTTTTCAGGGCACTCATTTGTTAGGTGTGGATGGACAGCTCTACCCACCCACAGCAATATTTTGTGCAGCTGTGTCAGTGGGCAGACAGAGCAGCTTTGGCAAAACCCATTCCTTCAGATATAAATTCATGGAAGCACAGATAAAGGAAATGTTTCAGCTGACTGCTGGCACACTTTATTCCAGGTGTCTTCCTTTTATCAGCCACCATTACAAATAATACAATGGAAATTGTGCTGATATTATAACTGAGGATGTATTTTACTTGAAACAAAACTCAGAATGATAACAAAAGTAAACCTTTGTATTCAATAAGGTTGCATCTCTTTATGTCAGGGCTTAGCTAAGGGCAATGGGTGCATTTTGGTTTCCATCTCTCCCAGGGGTCTCCCTGCTCCTCCCCTCATCACATGCACACACAGAATATGTTTTCTTGAATAAGATTTCAGGAATTATTTATAATATTTGCAATAGCCCAAATATTCACAATTCTTTCAGGACCACCTGAATTGATTAAGTGTAAGTATTTATGAGTTATCCATAGTTTTAATGGCTAGAAGGCCTTAGACAAAATTATATGTGGAAGCATAAGTTTATATGTTTAGCATTAACATACATAACAGACCGAATTGTGTCAAAATTGCCACTTTGCATGGGCTGAAACAAAATGGCCCCTCTGACATCTTGGCTTAAATTTAACTGTAGTCAAGTTGTGTATTTGACAAGTAGGGTCAAATACTCAGGCACAGAGTTTGTACCCTGTGTTCCAAATGTGTCTGGGAGATATGAAGAACTGCTTTTGTTTTTCTCCCAGACACCTCAGGCCAAAACTGCTCAGGGCGTTTGAGGATATTCCAGCTGCTGGACCTGCAGCAGCAACCAGTCTGGGGGCAGCACACTGAGATCCATCCTGACTGTGGAAAAGCAAACATCTTTGGGCAAAAGTCTTCCCACAGCTGCCTTGTCCAACACCATCAGATCCAACAGCACTGACCAGATACTAAACGAGAACAGATTCTGCCTTTGCAATGAGTTCCCAGTGTGGCCACATGGCAGAAGGAAAGCCAACACAGCATCTCTGAACAGCACCAGATTTGCCAGAGGGAAAAAGTGAGGTCTGTCACTCAGGTCAGCAGCCAGGACTGTGATTCACTGAGAGAGCAATTTCCATTTTTACATACTCCATTTCAGACTAAAACCACACTCCTAAACAGAAACTGCCACTTCAACTTAACCCATCAGAAATTCAGATAAAGGAAGTCTCTCAGTTCCATGTCACTACCACCAGCAGATCAAGTGGGAAGAAGGAAATAGTAATGTTGATTCAAAATTGGCATGTCCAGTTATCCAAGGGGAAAAAAAAAAAAAGTACTTTCTGATTTCACATTAAAGAGTGATCATTCAACTTTTTGTTGTGTGTTTTTTTCCTTCTTATTTTGCTTAATTATTTTACAGTTGTCAGCAGAAATATCTGATTGATTGATTTATTTATCCTCCAAGTAATCCTACAACACAGTGCCAAAAATGAAAGCTCACTGCTTAATCATGGAGACAAAATGCTCACTAATTTGTCTGGTGTCATAGTCAGTTAGGCTGCAAAAAAGAAAAAAATTAAATCAACTGAACATGACTAGCTACCAGCCAAGAAATAAGCTGAGGGGACTGATGAGAAAACAGCCAGTACTTGCTTATTATGATGATAGATATCAAGTTCACATCTCCAAGCTTAGCCACTTGGGAACAGGATGACTGACTGGACTGGGAGCGTCCCCTAAAATGGTCTGATTTTCACAACCAGCTGCATAAGCACCCATCCCACTGAATTCCTCAGACTAACACAGATCTCACACTGCAGCCTTCGAGATGCACAAGTTTGAGGACACAGGCCAACTAAGTCAAGTTACTAAAACACTTAAGCAAGCATATCCTCAAAAAATTCTCCAATATTTCAAGTGTGGAATAATATTTAACTGGCCATTTATACGGGCGAACACTTAATCCATATGGAGTTTGATTCTGACCTGCTTCTCTCCCTCAGCAAAACTGTTATAAGGAAAGTTTCTAAAATGATAGAGAATTCTTTGATCTAGCTTTTCAATTTACAATACAAAATTGTGCTTGAAATTCTGGAAATTATTCTTGCTGGTAACTCAAATTAAATTGGTGTTTCAAAACTAAAGACCAAAAAAATACACATTTCAGGTGAAGCAGAAAAGGAAAAGACTATTACATTTTCTTTCCTGGGTCTTCATTTAACGAGGTTAAATATTTATAAGTGACTTGAACTTTAATTAGAGAGAAGCAGCTTAAAATTAAATGTTGTAGGAACATCTTTAAGTTAAGCAAATTAAATGATTCACTTCAAACGCTCCCATTTCATACTAAAGATTCTTCAAGCAGAATTGCCAAAGATGGAATTGTTATGGAGAAAGGTCTGTGGGATTATTTTAGGAAAAAAATCCTTAAACATAGCTTCTTAAAAACTGGCCATTTATTACAAGATATCTTTCTTATTTGCACTGGAAGACTTTGCCAGAATATAGAGCAAATTATACCTCTAGGATCTTGCTGTGACCAGAGATTTCCCTCCCTCTCCACTAAAGCAGCCATGTTCCAATCACTCACCAAGAAGCCTTTCAGGAGGAGGAGGTGATCACACATGCAAGGTCATGCTGCCCGCCCTGGTCCCCCTGGGTTTTGGTAAATGTGCTTTCACCTCCTCCAGTTCTGTCATCATGCTCAGTTCATTGAAAAATCTGCACTTTAAATTATTTCCTTCCCCTTGCACAAGGCTTGAGCACTAATGAAATACTGGTCTTCTGTTCTTCTCCACAGCTGTCAAATGGTTTAGGATCTTCAGGAGTCGGATGCTTTGCTCCAGTTAAAGCCCTTGGCTCAGAGTAAGGCTGCTCCCATCAACTACAATGGTCTGTGTTACACACAGGAGAAACACACAACCAACTCTGCAGGAATAGGGTCTACATAGATTTTCCTTCATTCCCACTCATAATCTGTTAGTCAAATTTCCATGCTCAAGTAGGAAAGAGAAATAAGAAGGGCTAAAGGCATTCTCCAGCACCCCTCCCATCACCTGTCTGTGTTTCCCACTGGAGGTTGGACAGCTGGGCTGGGGCTGGACTCAGCTTGTTTGGGTACTGCTGCACAGAGATACGGCAAAATTGGCATTTCTGCACCAACATTTACAGAATCTAAACACTAACCACCCCCCCCAAAAAAAAAAAAAAACAAAAAAAAAAAACCAAAAACCAAAACCCACTGATAAAAATGAGGTGCCAGTAATTTAGGAGAGGGGGAGTAAAGGGATAGGAAGAGAAACAACCAGTTCCTGGGGTTTAAGAGTATAACTCCCCTCTTGACTGCTTATGGATTTGTACCCAGCAGGCTGAAGCAATGCCAGTGGTTTTCTAGGGCGCTATGAGGAAAAGGCTGGGAATTGTCAGCAGGGATGAAAATGGCAAAAGTGGTGATGGCTACAAGAATCAGACAGATAGGAGTTCACAGGAGTTCAAGAATAGCTCCATAATCATGATGATAAAGTAACCCCTGTTAACACCAAAATTCCTTTCTTCTAGAAGGGACTATAAGGCCTGAGACAGGTCTTATCACAGTACACTACTAATGGACTGCTGCATATAGGACCTCATGCAAATTTTATTCAGTCTCCTTTTAAATATCCCTGGTACTGGTGTTTTTCTCATTCCCCCGGGAGGCTGTATTACTCTGCCATCAGATTGCAAAAGCAAAGGTAATAGCATTTAATAATTGCTCTGAGACTAAGACAGTCCTCTCTCTGACTTCAGGAACATTAACACAAACTCAGCTGGATCAACTCCCTTAAAGGCTCTGCTCTTTTGTCATTTCTACAGGAGATTATTAAAAAAGCCTTATTTTTTTATGGCAGGTCAGGTGACTCAGAATCTACACTGACATCCTCAGTGGGAGTAGATGTGCAGGAGGAAGAAAAGAGGGAATGTTATATTACTGCATCTGTCCCTATGGCCCCTAAGGCTTACTATTTTATGGGGGATATTTTATGAATATCTATTGTGCTAAAAGCTCATATGACTGCCATCTCTCTGCTTGACTTCTAAATTAACTAAGCCCTTTTCTTTGAAGATTAAAACTGATTCCTTAAATAGAATGATAAAATGTTTGTCAAAGACATGACAAGCTGACTGCTATACCATAACACTTAAAATCAAGAGCGATTAGAAATAATAATTCTAACTTCGAGAACATTGACTGCAGCTATTAACATATTGTAAATATGCAAAGAAAAGTGGAATACATTTTATATGCTTTTAACTTTTCATTTAACTCCAAAAATAAGACAGTAGAGGGGCTGATGAACTTCATGACCTTCTTAATGGATTGTGGGTAGGAAGCATGAATTCCACCCTTAAAAACTTCACTCTCAACTCCAGCAAAGATCTTAAGAGCAAAAATGACAAAGAAACTAATTTTCTTGCCCTGTTTTCATCCTTGGGTCAGAGTCAAAATAGGATTTACATGATGGTAAAGCAGAAATTGAAATAACTTTGGACTTAGGGACAAAATAAGCTTTGTAAGTGTTAAGGCCAACTTGCAGAGGTGCTTCACAGAGACAGTGACCATGGAAAACAGAAAGGGAGAGTGACAAGGTGAGAGTGCATGTTGTTAAAAACAAACCTGTTTTGGTCCTACCACAAAACTAATTATTCACATCTATTTTCAGCACTATTGTACATTCTCCTTTGTCCTTGTGGTCAAAAAGAGAAGGCTATGAAGATAGATGCTGTCAGGTGTAAATGCAGAAGCAAAACTGAAGGACTTCAAAGCACTCAAGCCAAAAACACAATTTCTGTTTCCAGAGTCCAGAAAGAATTAAGCCTGATAGGAAGGATCTAAGTGCAGAACAACAGATCGGCAGAAAACCAGTTTATGGAACAGATTAAAAGATGAGTGTGTCTGCTATAGCTGGAACACAGACTAATGAGATCTGAAAAGGAAGGCTGAAGTGCTCCTTTTCTGCAGCCCACTCCACTTGATAAACAGACTTTCATTCTACTGCTCTGGTCACAGATGGTGAAACCCTCTACTTTCCTCAACTCAAAATGATTCTGTAGACAGTCCTCAGCTGGCAGACCAGACCTGGCCAATGCCATGAATTCATCTGACCCATCAGATTTAACTCTATAGAACGTAAGAGGTTGCTTTGGTTGAAATAGGCTTTCTGCACCTTACTTTTAATTAACTTCTGAACTTCCCCCTCTGAAAAGTGCAGGCTGCTCACACTTTCCAGTTTTCTGTGAACTCTGAATCCAAATTTCTCCAGTCCAAAGGTCACATTTTCAAGTGAAAGGGTTTCTGGTTTCTGTGCCTCATTTGTGAACAGTTATCAGAACTTGCAAAACAGACATAAAAATAAGCAGTCCTAGAAATGCTCTGAATCAGTTCCTGGCTCCATAATCTCTGCCTTCCATGTCTACACTCCAAACAATGAACTTCTCCAGAAACTACTGTCAAACAGCCTTCTAATCAGATGCAGACAGACTGAATCCAAGCCTAACCAGCCTTAATTGAAATTGCCCACTGGCACTGGCCCGAGCTGCTCACCCTCTCCCAAACCCAGACCCAGACCTGCTGACCTGCATCCTTTTGGTCTTAAGGCTTACTGTCTGCTTGAGGAAGCTTTGGAAATCATTCTGGCAGGTGTCACAAGTCCACCTGTGCAATGCTTCCATGAACATAAGAGGAAATATTTCTGTGAATAAAGGGAAATCGTATTTTTATTTCTGTAGGTTTAATTTAGTCCCACTCAAAACCAGTCTGACACATTTTAGTAGTGTCTCAATCCAAATTACCTTTCCCATATGAGCAAAATTTACTTCAGAAAAGGGTACTGAATGGTGGGAAAATTATCAGTGCAAGACTTCCAAGCAAACATCAAACTCTGTCTAGGTTTCACAATAGCAGCTGCAGATCTGCTGTTGCATTGATTAGTTCCTTAAAAGAGGCATTCTTATGAATCTTTCAAGGAACTAATCAAGGATGATTTCAAGTCCTGATCAACTAGAATAAAAGTTAGGTTAGCAGATGAGGATACAAAACAGTGTGAAACCTCTGACAATTTGAGCAATGTACATTGTACTCCCACTCATATGAGATCCCATGGATCATGTGAATCAGGCAAACCCTTTTTCCAGGTGAGCACCAAAGCAATTACACAGCATAACTGCTGGATAGGATTCCTCCCCTTGCTGTTTGAGAGCTATCAAAACCAAATTGTCTCTACAAAACCCAGACTAGACTAACAATTTCCTCCCAGGTCTATAGCAATACATGGAGATTACAGCAAAAAGGATTTTGAGAGTTTCTCCCTGCTTGATTACGAGTTAGATAACTACAATAGCAGTGAAAAAATACTGGGTCAAATTCTTCTCCATTGGGGGCCCCTGTCCAGCTTTGCTGACGTCAGTGTTGCCATTACCCGATTTAGCAGATGATTGCTGGAAAAGAGGATAAGAGTAACCTGCAGTTAAATGAAACCTTTAGAAGGAGGGTGAACCCTTGGTCCCTAATTCATGGACTCAAATCCAATTCTCTTTGACAGAGCTACATTACTGACTGAGGAAAACTTTTCCTATTGAGCTTTATTTTAAATTTCAATTGTTTCTGATTTTTGAGAAGTAGAATTGGCACAGAACCAGCTACGGCATCTGTTCCTCTGAGGCACCTGTTCCCCAATTTTGATTTCCAAGTAACAATATCTATTGTATGGGCAACTTGGAGACATAAAGAGAGGAAATGAGCTGTATTTACAATGCAAAATGCAAAGAGTTGTTTGATTTAGGACAGGGGGAATAGGACAAAGAATTATTTTATGGTTGAATAACCAGGCTTGTAGATGAGTGTTGTTTCATTAGAAAACAAACACCAAGCAATCAAATACCACGTAGAAGGCTGTGCAGAGCTCTGAGCAGAACCACAAGGAATCAGGCAGCACCTACCTGAAAGAGCTTGTTCTTTATCATGCCAGCCATATCCAGGATCCATTTTTATAAGCTTGTCTCACATCTTTAACATCTTCATGCAGTAGTATTTCCTACACTTATATAATCTCTTTCTGATTTTATGTCTGTTTTTCACTTTGTAACTAATATCGACTTCATAGACAATTTCACTGCAAATTAAATGCTTCATTAGCTGTACTCAGACTCATGACAGAAGCATGGTCAGACTGAAATCAGTATTGCAATCTTCAGGGCTTCCTCTTTCTGTTCCTAAATTTCCTAATGTTAAACTTTTCCAGCAGCAGAAAAATGGAAGGAAGTCTGCCAGGCATCTACATTGCACTCAGTAATCCCATTAGCCACACTGCTCATATTTGATTGTAACAACTCAGAGGTACCTTCTGAAGTAAACCTTCCCCAAAGCATGCACCAGTGAAACAAGCTAAGCTGTCATACCAGCCAGTGTAAAGCAAGCATGATGGCTGTATGGCTGTGTGTCTCAAGATCCAACAGCAGGACTTCCCACAGATTATTAGATCTCATCACACAATTAGTGCCGTTTTTTTTGGAAGCCAGACAGCATCAGGCTGTGTCAAGTCTGGTTATAAGACCTCAAAAATGGCCAGCATATTCTGGACAGCACTGGTGACATGAGAATGCCACCATGGTACTGCTGTACAGCAAATTGAAGGGGCATTTTGTGTTGTAATGTGTAACACAAAAAGTTGTGGATGCCCCTTCCCTGGAATTGTTCAAGGCCAGGTTGGATGGAGCTCTCAGAAAGCTTGTCTAGGGAAAGGTGTCCCTGTCTATGGCAATGGGGCTGCAATGGGATGGTTTTTAAGGTCCCTTTCAACCCAGACCATTCTATCATTCCATGATTAATAAAACTTCAGGATGAGTGCTGGGTTCAGCGTGGGTGCTCCATCTTACCAGTGAAATGGCAAGTGCTCAGTGGGAGCAAGAACAATCATCGGGCTGGAAAGCACCAACCAGGGAACAAACTTGAGGAGGGAATCAGAGCTGTGCAGAGACATGGTAATAGTCTTCAGCTACAGAGAAGATAATTGTAAAGGAGAGAAAATTAAACTATCTTCTATCTACTGTGAATAGCTCATGCAGTACCATGGTTTCAAACTGAAGTGAGGAAATGTGAAGCAAAACATCAAGGAGAATCACAAAACTGTTGAAGAGAATTCCCAGCAAGTCTGTGGGATTTCCATCCTTTGAGGTCTTTAAACAAGGGCTAGACAAGTATATGCCAGCAATGTTGGGGGTATAGATGGCTCCTGTAGAAAGGAGGGAGATCCATGGCACAAAGATCTGTGCAGCCTAGATTGGAAAATTCCTAAAATCTTTACATCTATCTCATATTATTCTTATATTATTTATTTCCTATTTATTCTCCTAATAAAGACTTTTTAATATTGTTTTGATATTTGCAAAGGATTTTGTGCTGCCACTCCAGAATGAAAAGCCCTGAATAAAATAATTAAAATCTGCTCAGGAAAATCAGGGATTTCACAAGCTTCTTATACAGCCTGTTCCTTACATCTCTTTCCTAACTTAGACCTTCCTTCCAGCAAATTAGGATGATTATTTTTAAATCTGCCCTTTACAGTCATGGAGAATGATTTATCATTATTTTTTGTCCTTATAAACCTTCCTGTATTTGAAGGCTTTTGTTTCTCATCAGTCTTCTCCCTTCTAGGTTAGAGTAAATACAATACTTCAACATTTCTTCAGAGGACACACTGTTGAAACTCTGCTAATTTGTCATTTTCTCCACTGGATTATCTCTAACTCATTCACATTCTCCTAAATTATTATAATCCCAAACTGAATATGCTTTTCTGGATACAAACTTAATAATGCTGAACAGAATAAAAGATGCAAGAGAATAATTTGTCATCTAGAACAGCCCTGTAATTTTGGAAAGTATCAACATTTGCCTTTTTATTGCTGTTTACAACAAACCTCTTTCAGTTTACAGTCAACTACAATTCCCAAATTGGTTTTTCTTTAATAGCAATTTTGTTTTGCTGATGAAAACTGAGACATGAGTATTATTTCCAGGAGTCTAAAATTCATCAATATTTATAAAAGCCCTCTGAAATATATACTGGGAAAAGCAAAGTATTTCTCACTGGTGTATAAATATTGTTATAGCTATAAATATACCTGTACTCTCAAATGGTTTCAAGTCCACTTATTTTTGACCCTTTTGCAATTAAAAACTGGACTAGAGGGACAGTGGGGAAGACAAGGTTTGTGTATGGAGCCATGGGGGGATGAGCAGCACAGAAGTCTCCATTTCCAGAGAGATACAGCCACTGGTCATGGACTGATTGCTTTAGTTTAGGAAACAAGAAGGCAAGCTGTAAAAAGCAATAAAAATAGAAAGCAGCTCTGCTGCTCTGCCACGCTGTGGCTCTGTTCATGCTCTGTGTACAGCCACTAAGCTGATCCTGTGCAGCTTCCCCTGCCTGAGGACCAGCTCCTGAAGCAACGTGGGCTCCCAGGAGCTCCACATCAGCAGTGTGCAACATTGGTGTCTCTGGGCTGCTGCCTCCCTGGAGGCTCTGCACAAGAAAGGCCACTGCAAAGAGATGGGAAGGGCAAAAGAAGCGTATGTGATGGTCTGGAGAGAAGCCCAGTGCACAAGGAAAGTGCAGGGGCTGTTGGGGATGAGCTGACACAGCTGCAACCTCACCTGACTCAGGCCCCAGTCAGCCAGTGTAGGAGTAGGAAAGTGACTCCCATTTTCCAGGACACTTTAGATCACCACTGCATGGACATGTGTAGAGTAATTTGTCTTATTCATGTGTGCAAGTGCCTGAAAAAACTCCTGTGTACACAAGGAAAACTTAACCTAGAAACATGGAGGAAAATCTGCTGGACCTGGTGCGGGTTATGCTCCAAGGCACAACGTGGAGAACAGCAGGGACCAAAGGCTTCCCCATGCCACTGTCCAGGCTGCCATTCCACACAAACCCCACCAGATGCACTGGTGATGTGCCCAGAAACGGCAGCACACTGAAACCCTGTGACAAAAGAGGAGGAGGAGGAGGAAAAAAAAGGAATATATGGCTACATTTGATGCTAATCCATCTCCTCCAGGATTACTGCTAATATATCCTAAGAATAGAGACAGCTACCAGAGCCAGCATTCACTGGAAAGAAAAATGGCAAAAATAATTCTGTTTTCTATTAAATATAACAGTGCCTTCCCAAAAATGCAATTCAGGGAACTTTAACATTCTCTTTCAGGGAATTGTAAGTAGTGCCACAAAAAAACCTCTCTCTTTTTCTTCTGAAAATATGGTTGTCTTTAAAATGCAGAATGTTTTACATTTGTGACAAAACCCAGTGCCCTTCATAACCATCTGTATTATTTCCTACACACAAATGTATTCATATCTACACAGCAGTATAATGGAACTGCACATCACTGCAACATTACCTGGCTCCTGCCTGAGGACTATCTCACAATTACTCTTATAAATACCTGTTTTGAAATTACAGAGCTAAGGAGCTCCAGGTCTTGAAGAGAAAGGCAGTGTTGCACTGCTTGCCTTTGGCATATTACTTTGACTAAGCCAACCTTACATGTTCACAGCTTCCAAGAAAAAAGAGTACATATAATAACATGCAATGGGTCTGGGGGAAAGGTGGGTGATACAGAACAAGGAGCACATTTTCAGGAGGTTTGAAAGCTGGAGCTGTTTGCCAAGATCAATGACATGTCATCCCAGAGGAGCACTGATAAAAGCCTCTGTAGTTCTGCTTCCCTTCTGGCTCTCTGTGTTTTGTATTTCTAAGCAGGCAGTTTGCAGGCAGTGTGCGCTCTGCATGCATTAAGCACACACAGCATCCATGTAACGCAGCATTAGAGATTAGAAGGTACTGTGCAAAGCTGGGTGGTACAAAGAAATGCATATTTAAATTAGAAGTAAACACAGAGAGAGCTGAGACAGGAGATGGAGAAATTGCTCCTGTGATCTAATCACTAAATTGTCCATCTAGCAGATATTAAAATGGGGAGGCCACGGGGAGTGGCATGTTTGCACTTTCACTAATGCATCTCAAACATCACAGATCTGTAAATCTGCAAATAACAGATTTTAAAAAGTAGTCCATAAGAACAACAAAAAGTCTAGCTGAAAATAATACATCTGAATCAGGTTTCAGTCGGTTTTCAAGAAACAGCCTGATGCATGCAACTTCAGCTTCTCAGAAAAGAGCTTAATACAAGAGGCAGTACAGAAGCAGATTGAGTAGAAGAGACTTTCTGAGCTGCTGAATGTTCAGAAAGGTAAATAGCATTACAGAGAAAGGCTCAAGATAAGGGAAAAAAAAGTAAGTCTTTCCTCCTACATGTGAGGGGCAGTGAAGTTTTTAGGACTCAGCTTGGTGTTTCAATAAATAATTATGTTTTTCCAACTGAACAACCAGCTAGACACGGCAAACTGTAATTAACACCAAGAAGCATAATGCCATTTGGCAAGCATACACCTTGTTTCTGAACAGGAGGCTTCAAGAACCCCTTAAAAGCTATTCAAAGAAACTTGTAATTATAATTATGTGCTAGTGTGATTAGTCTCTTCTAATAATGTCATGCCTATTGAGCACACCCTATTGAAAAGCCCACATAAAAATGCACAGTTCCACTGATCTGTATGCTCATGTCAGAAGCCCTCATTTGGAGATCTGAGAAATGAAAGAAACATTACTATGGAGATTAAGAAATTTGGTTTAGCACTGTAAAATAATATTAAGATTGAATAATATTAGCACCAACTATTAATAAATGTTCCAGCATTTCCCTTTAAAAGATACCATATGCAGTTGCTTATAGCTATGCCTAAATTTTTAAACTGCGGGATTGAACCTCATGTTCATGAATTTTTTGAATACTTAAAGGCTTTGGTGACCTGGAGAAGAACTTTGACTATAGACAAAAAAGTGAGCAACAAATAGACACTTCTGACTGTACATGACGGGTCAAAACAGCATAAATAAGGTTATAGAACAATCTGATTATGAATGCAATTATAGAGGTGCTAAATATTATTAAAAATAGCTGCTGTAATATAAACTACCTTCTTAATATTTATTGCAGAAAACAAAGATATCATCTAGTTCTTTATGCAAAATAAGCCATTAAAGTCCTCTCAGTGCAACTGCATTGGTCATTAGCTCTAGTTCATTTTAATTTAGAAAGACTGAAAGGTACAAGAATGAAATGAAGATGCCTGCTACCTTGGGACAATTAATCCGTATACTTGAGAATGTATTCTCCAGAGTTAAACACAGCAGTGACATCCCTGGGGCCCTATGAGCACATATGGGAGCTTAGAGAGGAGAACAGCACCTGGCTGTGACAATGCAAGCCAGAAACCTCTGCAGGTACCAAGCTAACAGAAATGTATGACAGATGCCTCTTGAATGCTTGTGTTATGGAGCAGTTTTTGCAGATAATCATGTCTTCTCACACAGCCAGGATGAGTGTTCAGAATGTGGGACAAGTCAGACAAAAGAGCCTTCTTTGTGCCATTCAGCCTCCCTTCCCCTCTCAAGCAACCTTGTGCCTCATCTCACAATCACTCACCTCCAGATGTACTGATTATTGTTATTTCTGGAGTCAAAGTAGAATTTTCCACCCCCATTTGGAAAACGCCCTTGAGGCTGTAAAAACCTTCAGACAAAGCAGGAGGGATATATAACACTGTATTAAGAAGAAAATAAATTAATGTCCATAAAGGAAGGCATTACCATTCTCTTCATCTCCTTGGAGACCTGGTGACCTCCGAGGTGGTTATAAAAGGGACGGTCAACCCCCCAGTGTGGTGCGTTATGGCTGATGGAATTGGCACGCTGGCGGTTCATCTTGGCTATCGTGGCTTTCTCATCTTTCTGGAATACAAACCAGAGAGAGATGCATAATAAATTTTCAAACATTTACAGGGCAGTTGTTCTCCAAAGCATCTCTCATTTCTGATCTCTCACTCCAAAAGCTGTCTTTGCGCCTTGAATGTTGTGAAGCAGCCGCTGATCAGAAGCAGTCCCAGTCCACCATTTCTTCTTCTCATTTTTTAGAACATTTGCCTCTAACTGGTACCCATCATTTTACTCCTTTACTTGTTCTGAACAACCACCATAACCTGTGTAAACATGGGGAGCATTCAAAAATGGAGACATCTCTTTTCTTTATTAGCAAATTGGATCAAATGGAATAATTTCAGACAGAAAATTGCAGTTCCAAGGTGATACTATACAAAGGGTCCTCAAAAAGCAAACAGTTACATCTGGAAGAGAAATGACACACGGAGTGATCTGGTTGAAGAACAGGAGCCTTGAAGGTTCTTGAAGCTGTGGAAATACAGGACACCTTTCTCCATAGGTACAAGCAGATCATTTTCCACACTTGCAACAGTATATTCCCAGACATGCTAAGGAAAGCACATAAATCTTTCACACAACTGTGTATATGTTAAGGGTAATGCAATTGCAGCGTATGACAAAATGGTCTTCCTGACTCTAATGCTAGTTTCCAATTTGACACTGACACTAATTCTCCAGAAGTTTGCACAAAGTCTGATTTCGTTATCAAGGCTTTGACTCTGGGCTACAATGGGAGCTTACTGTGAGGTCAGTGCAGGATCTGTCGGACAGGTTTCATTCGAGCTCAGTGCCAGCCACAAGAGCACAGAAGTGCAGCATGTAATTATGCTCAACAATGGGCAGATTAGTTCCTTATTTCGAATATAGTCCCTAGACACAAAGACAGGCAGGTTTCCACATGAATGTGTGGACAGAAGTCCCTCTGTCAAGGGCTGCACTTCAGACTGGTTCAGGGAGGATTGTGTGATTTACCTGTACCGACTCAGAAGGCAGAGGGGTGGCAATTATATCCTTTCTTAAAATAGACAACCTCAGGGGAGCTTGAAAATTCAGAAGGTGGGGATAGTTGTTTATTACTTGAGAGATTAAACTTTTTCAAGAGAATTGCTGCTTCAATGACATTACAGGAAAAAACCCAGACTTAATAGTTAATTTTGGATTTCCAGACAACTGAGTTATTTAAAAAGAAAACCTCCATTGCTTTCAGCTCTAGAATTTTGGTTCCAGTGTTATCTGACAGTACAAGTAGGTCCACTGCTTTTCTTGCCTGAAGTCTGCATTCTATACCTATTTATTTTGATTCCCCACTATTCAGTGTAACTTGTACCTCTCAGGAGTTTGCAAAATACCTGGTGTTATCTCCATGGTAACCACAGAGTTAAATGTCAAGTGCTATGCTGCCTTAAATTAGGGGTTTTAAAAAGAAATTTTAAAAGGCTTGCTGAAAGTCCGTGCTGGAGAAAGCTGCCTGATTGACAAGCATGGGAAATTATCATCTCTCTCCTTGTAACGAAGAGATAGCTACAGTGACAACATTTCCCATGAGACCACAGCTCACCACGTGGGCACTGAACATCCCTGAGCACATGGGGCCACAGCTTTATGGCCATGGGGCCAGTTGTGACAGGAGCCCTGTGTCCACACCTGGCCCCGTGACAGTGAGCAGCAGTGGTCCCACAGCTCCAGGCTGCCAGCAAAGACCTCCTTCACCCAGCCAGGGTGACAAGAGCAGGTCCACAAGGAAACCCTGTGGAAGCAGACCTAAGGGAGCTGTCAGCACCCTGGGCTGACTGTCGTGGGGAGCCACAGGTGCTCCCACATCGATGCACCCAGCACAGCAAGTGCCTCCCACGTCACCTCTTCCCACATTGAACCCACCATTGGTTCGTCTGCAATGGCTGAAAATTCCCAGCACTTGGCACTGGCTGAGTTTCACATAAGCAGTCATGACACAGCCACTAGATAACCTCCAGGAGAGACATCCTTTAAATGTTTCTAAAAATACAGCAATGTGAGGAAATGCTGATATCCAGATTTGACTCGGTTTGAGGTTTTGTTTTTTAAGAATAACTGCTCTTAATACTCTTTGCCATCATTTGTAGTACTTTTTTGTGGTTGTTTTTCAGTTATGCTATCCTTTTCATAGTTATGCTTCTTTCTTTTATGATGTGATGCCAGAAAACTGGTAGGAAATACAGTTTCATTATGTCCAAGCAAATAGATACTGTTTTTCAACAACAGAAGTGACACTGTCAATCCATTTTATTCCAACTTAGGGAAGGGTTTTCAACCAAATGTAATAAAAAAAACCCCAGATGTTGAAACTAGTCTGGGGATCCATAAAAGCAAAGCTATTTGGTTACTTTACAAATGCCTTTACATCAACAGATGATAAAAATTATACACAGCAGGTTTTCACCCCATGAGTTAGTAAATTTGGTTAGAATTTGAGAAAAACTACTACCAAAGTCCATGAAGGCATACTACCCCTCTCAGCCTGTGAGTGATCCTTGTACCTGCTGAAAGTGCTAGTGAGTCTCAAGCATCCCTTGATGAAGGAAATAAAAGACCACATATGTATTGATTGACACATCTGGATTGAGCTAAGGACAGGACAAATGGGTAAACATGTGATTCTGAGATTGTTTCTAACCATTAGGTCAGGCACCATAAACTTTCTATGGCTTCATGAACTCTGGCAGTATTTCCCCCCACCTCTTGTAGGAAGTTCCCACTGGATTGTGGACTGTGTTTCAGCAGTATTTCCAATCAGATTAAAACACATATATACAAACACAGTGCACTTTTGCTTTTCCACATTACATAATGTGCTACTATATCACCTTGAACAATAGGACTTTGCTGTTAACATCAATACATATTAAAGAAAAAAGAAAACCTGCTATCTTAAAAACTTGAGATAAGTTATTTTCTGCAAAATCACTTGTTCAGTGGGTGAAGAAAATAACAAACTCTAAAAATGAAGTACTAGATGGGTCACAGCTCCTCTGTGGAAATTTAGGAGGCTGCCTCCTCTGTTTCTTCCTGGCTAAGTGACAGCATAAGGACAACTTGCACACAAGGCTGCCTAAGGCATAACAAGACTGGAAAAGAAGAATGAAGAAAGAGAAGTGGTGATACCCTTCAGTCCTACTCATTATAAGTACTACCAAAAAGAGAAGAAGGTGTAAAAGTCTCTGACAGCAATGGGTTTTTCAGATTTTAGGTGGACAAACTCCAGAAGGCTGTTGTGGGAACTTTTCAAATCTGGACTCACAAAGAGACTGTAAATCTGATTCCCAGGGGTTTTATTGTGTTCCCACCACCAGTTCCCACACACTGAGCTACAGTAATGCTACAGCAAAACTGCAGAAAGAGCTGGGGTTTTCTTGTACTTATCAATTGAATCAAGAATGCCTGTTACTTCTTTAGTGTGTGTGATAGAATTTTCCAACTTATTGATCACTATCAGTGCAACAGTGAAGTCTAATCATGGATCAGTCTTATCAGATTTAGCTACATATTATTCTTTAAATTGTCTTGAAGTCCTTCTGACATCTGGATGATGGTTCTTGTAGTGTTACATGCTCCAAACCACTGCCTTCATAAATCTACATGAGTGGAACCCTGCTGAGCTCTGATTAAATGTGCTAAATTGAGGAATCATCACATTAGATTGATTGTGTTTTAGTAGAGTCACATGCTCAGCATTTAAAGGACCATTTTGTTTCTTCAGCTGGATGGAATTCCAGGACGTTATTTAGAAAAGAATGAGAATTGTTTTTCTAGGAGTTACAGCCAAAGTTTTGTTGAGCTGTTTTAAGGCCACCATCAACAATCCTTTTTGAAACTGGTGTGTACCTGCTATTGTTAAAAGAAACACCCAAGTGTAATCAATTGAAAGACATTAGAAAAAATAAACATTTTTTCCCTTTTCAGACTTTGTGCGCTCAGCACAGCATGTCTGGTCAGCAGTATCACTCATTTGTTTGCAGGCACATTTTGTTTCTACTTGTGTTCAAAGCAAAGCATTCCCCTAGATTTCTGACAATGTTGAGGATGATAAAACTAGCTGTAAAACTACATGCTGTTAAAATCCTATTCACCTTAAGGTCTGTTTCCCACACCTCCAAACACACACTTCTCCACCCTTCTCAGAGTAAAGCTTTGACCAGTGATTAGAAGTGCTGGGAAGAGTAGTTGTGATGGTTCTGCAAATTAGTGCAGCACCTGATCTCAGAGAAAAGCAGAACCAAGCAACAACCACAAGCTCCTGTACAAACATCAGAAACTGGAGCAGCACAAGAACTGGGAATAATTAAATGGAGTACTGTAAAAATATCAGGGAAGTGATAGGATAGCAATAATGACCGGGACAAACATTTTGAATAAGATTCTGAAGGGCAGATATAAAGGTTGTGAAGGTGGAGGACCAGAGCTATGCAATATGAATGCTACAGTCTGCAGGGTGAGCTAAAAAAGCCCCATGTAACATGAATGAAACAAAACCATTCCGTAGAAGGGTAAGGACATTGTTGTGCAGGCCTTTGCTACAGCTAGGGGTTAAGTTTGGGAATCACTAAAATGTGGGCAACAGTCTTAGTAGTTCTAGCTGATAAATTGCTGTTTATCTGGAAATACAGACTTTCAGGTAAAGAATGAAGCCAGCAAGGAGGAAAGGCAAAGATCTCCTTGAAGAACTGCTGTATTTCTTCCATGCTAATATATTAAGTCCATTAGAAACACATATCCAAATGGTTGTGAAAATTAGCTGAATAAGAACCGAAGTCATCCCAAGTAAATCACCCATGGGAGCATAACAGAAACTTAAAATTCTTCATTACTGTAGAACTGAACGAACAGATTTTTTCTCTCCAGGTAATCACTACTGCCACAGTAGAGGCAAAAGGGAAGAAGTCTCATAATCATAGGGTTATAAATGGAAAGCATTGAATCACAGAATCATTTAGGTTGCATTTAGGATCATTGAGTACAACTGTAAACACAGCACTGCCAAGTCCCACTAAACCATGTCTGGAAGCAAAACTTAAGTGTCATGTGCTGAAGTCAGAAAGACAATCTCCATTCCAGATCTGTGGAAAACTGCCAGATTCCATTTCAGTTCTGGTAAGAGATATTTTTAATAACTATTTAGTCAGTGATCATGACACAGAGCTTGTAGAGCAGCAAATGCTGGGTTTGGATTAATAGCCTTGATTCCAAGTTTTTCTAAAGAGGAAAAAACACAGTAGCTCCCACTGGCTTTGTTTCTTCCATAGAGCATTTGACAGAGTGCTGTGCTGGAGAGTAATGGCTAAGACAGATGGGGAATATAAAGCTGGGAAAAGGGCTGGTTTCTAGTGAAATGGCAAGAGACAGTGTTGAATAAGGAAGTATCAGTCTAGATGAAAGTTACTAGCAGAGTTACTCAGTTACTGCTCTCAGGGCAGATTTGCTTGAATTTTTTCTTATATTACCTGGAAGCAAGTGAGCAATGACAGATTTGGCTAACAAGAGAAGCAGAGATGTATTTGATAGATGTGAAGAAAAGGAGTATTAGCACCCAACATTTGAAGACTAACATGGTAGAAATGGAACTTGAGACATTTGAATGTAGAAAGTGCATGATCACTCTCTTAGAGATCACAGACAGAAATTTCATTTCATTATCAGGAATCACATTAGTTCATCACAGAATAAACAGAAGACGCTGAGATAATCCAACTTTGCAAAAGGTAAAGGTTTCCTTTGATGGGCAAGAAAATGTGAGAGCTTGTGCTTGTCTCTTCTTTGTTGTGTGAAGACATTAGAAGAGTCTGTCTCGGGAGAGAAAAAGAGAGAGAGGGGATACAATTTCTGGCAGAAACCAGACAGCAGACAACCAGAGCAACTACGTTTTAGCGCAGCCCACTGTTAGCACTAGTGGGAGCAAACAAACCACAGCAAAAGATTCAACAGATCTTTATGGCAGAACCTGCTAATTTCATATTTTTATATGCTTCACTGGCAAGTGCTTACCCATGAGGGCAGCAAAATCAGAGGATAGGGCAAACAGAAAGGTGAAAGCAGATCTGGAGGTAGAGATGAGGAGAAAAAATCTAAAAAGACTGGGTTTTAAAACTTTGCATTTTGTTCTCTTTTAATAGAAAGCAACTCTTCTGTGTACCAGACAGAAAACAATAACTACATTTTCAGCTCTAGAGATATAATTAAGGACTGAGGGAGCAGAATCTAGCCTTTTTCCCTCTAAAACCACACCAACTATATTCCAGTTAACAGCAATTTTAAAAAGGAAGAAAAAAAATTTTCAAAGAAGACGCTAGTTTCAGTTCCTGGAACAAGAATATTAAATAAATGTTCCTCCCACTTAACTCTGTGCTCAAGAAATGGTATTAACACAGTGAAAAAGTCAAAAATCCAAAAAAGACAGAAAATTCAAAGCTGTGGCTCCCCGTGGCAACAGTAAGCAGAAAGGGTATGGAACATAAACCCTTATTTGATCTAGTCATCATAACTCATGGTACTGTTGGGTTTTGATGGCTGTGGGGCTGATGAACCACGTATCCAGATAATTCAAGTCTGCTGTGTGAACAGAGGAACAGCTCAGGCAGTTACTTGGATCTGCTCTCAGGCCAGTGCTAATTCCAAGCCTTATGCACGAGGACAGCAGGAACCCAGACACAACTCACAGGAACTCTTTACTAAGTTAGGTGAACATTATATGGCCATTACTGGAACAGAATGAACTGAAAAGCTGGCTAAATACATCATAAGAAGTCATTACAGTCAAGCAGAAATCAAAGGATAAAAGTAAAGTACCAGAATTTTTCTGGCCATCAGGCAAAATGTTCAAGACTGACTGAATGGACAATGGGCAAAAGCTTTTCTCACTTCTGATGTTCACGTTATCTGGAAAAGTTTTTGAAGAGGGAGAGAACTTTAAACACTGGAACAATGGTTGTCAATGGTGGATGCCCTATCCCTGGAAGTGTCCAAGCTCAGGTTGGATGGAGCTTTGAGCAACCTGGTCTAATGGAAGGTGTCCTTGCCCTGGCAGGGCATTTGGAACAAGGATCTCTAAGGTCCTTTCCAATCCAAGGCATTCTATGAAAAGAGTCACAAAGAGATTAAAAAATAGCTATGGGAGCACAGAAATTGCAGCAGTATGGGCAAACCTCAAAACTCTAAACACCTAATACCCATGACACTGAGTAGCTGCTTTTTTATGTTTCAGTTTAGCCCAATAATTACATAAGTCATGCAAATGTCCCAATTTTTAGCCACTCTGGGACGCAGTACGTTACAGCAGCATTATAGTAGTGCTCAGAGACTTCAGCTAAGGGCTGCACTGTGTAACAGAGCTACAATAAATACGTATAAAGCAGTGAAAGAAGGGCCCATTTTATTTTACTATGGCAAATCAAGGCATAAAGATGGAAGTTCCTCAAAACCTATGTCTGGAATGGAATCCATGTCTCTTCTCTGTCCAATCTGCTACTCAAAATACATGCCATGTTCAAAAATGAAGTCGGGTGCCAAGCACTCTGAAGTGTCTGTGTCTGAGGTTTTTTGTCTATACTTGCAAGCAGCAGAATCCTGATCTTATGTCTTTCTCTTCTGTCCATAGAAATTTTCAGTTCTCCACAAGAATATGCAGACACCTTTGTGACTGCATGATTTAAGAAGTCAGTACAGGTTCTCCACTCCAGGAGACAGGTCTGACCACAAAGGTATTTTGACTTACATTCTTAAATCTGCCCAGCAAAGAGGAAGTGATTTAGGTATAAACACCAGCTGGCCCATTGGCAGGCAGTGATGCTCAGAAACAATAATCTTGCTCTGCAAGTTCTAATCCTCTTTTGAAGATTGACAATTGTTAATGAGATTTATTTTATGAGCAGATAGAGACCAAAACATCAGCTTCTCTTTTTAGCAGATGATAAGGGTTTTTCTTGGAGATTTTTAACACAACATCCATTAAGGAGATTTGAGGCTTCCCTTCTCTCAGGAAATGAGGGAATGGTAGCAAAGAGTTTCTGTACAGGTGTTAGTTATTCAAATCAACCATGCTGTTGGAACATGTCACAAACACTAATTCACTTAATGTCATGGCAGTTCCATTTACAGATGTGGGAAGGTTTAATTGGTATTAGATTCAGAAAAATATGAAATTATTTTCAATTCAGGCCAATCTGTATATGCTTGCCCACACTGTGAATAGCAAAGTAGTGGCTACAGTGCAGAAATTACTATGAGAAATATTATTGGCTATGCTCAACTAGATCAAAAAGGTCCTTTTCTAGTATTTCAGTCTGCCATTTTTAAAAAGAATACAAGCTAGTGATAATTTGCTATTGGTAGTGTCACAAAAAGAAGATATATCAGCTGAAGTCCACTTGAGTTTGACTTGATTCAAGTTCAATTCAGTAATGCCCTAATAGCCTTATTTTGTGCAGCCTGACCCATGTCATAATTGGTGTGATCTCAATATCACAATGATCATCCATCACCACAATGGGCCAGTTTTTCCCATCTTCAGAAAGAGAGGCTGAAAAGCAATGATAGGAACCACTCTAATCTTTATGTTCCTTCATCTGGTGAGCAGGTAGACAAAATCACCTCTGTAATCTGACAGAGAAAAGATCATTATGGTTTTACTCTATTCCTTTAAGAACTTCTACAAACCACAAACCTATATTAACAATATTGTTCCATGTGATTTTGAAAACAACTTGAGGATTGATTTTAAGGACAATTTCTTTGATAGAACTAGGAAGAGCTTGATGCAGACACCTTATGTAGATGGTGGCTATTCCCTTCTATGAACATAAAAGTTCAGGCAGAGAAGACAGAAACAAATTTTTGTCACTGAAAGTCAACTGCCTCATCTATAAAAGCTTTACTTTGGTGTTTCAGAGACGTCAAGTTATTAAAGGCACCTAAACCTGTTTAGTTTGTTTGGTCTTACCCGTTTCTGGCTGCACCGTACAATCAGGAAGGTCTCAATGCTGTGCTCTTTCAGATAAGCGTTGCGCTCCCCTCCAAAGCCCAGCTCCACCTCATAGTCTCCATTGAGATAGTTCAGGGTTGCTTTTGTTATGTGGATGCGCCTTGAATGAGACAGAAGACAAGCAAGTTCTGTAGACTCTGAAAAGCTGTCACCTAAAAAGCCAGGTCAGGGATGGGTTCCATGTACTGGAACAAACAAGCAATAAACCCCAATTGATTTAGCCATGCTAAACTACTCTTACACGTTTAGGATGGGAGGTTCATGGACAAATACAACAGCTTTGATGAAACAACTTACCCAGCTTTGCCCCCTGCTTCCATGTGGTTGGCTAATGTAACATCGTTGGACCACACATCAAACTGCCACTTCCTAAGGCCCAAGACCCCGCAGTGAACTCTCCCACTGTGGATTCCGACCCTCATGTTGACATTCACACCTGTAACCTCACGGACCAGTCTGAAAAGAGATGTAGGGGAGAAGGGGCATTACTAACAACTGAATGGTTGCAGTCAGCAGTACATACTGGCATCCAGAACATAAAAATCCATAATGATCCATAAATTATTCACATATACACACAGTGCTGCTCATCCACATCACAGGACAACAAAACAAAACTGGACAAGCTGTACTGCTCTTGGATGGCCAGGCTGCCCAAGAACAGCACTAATTGGAACAGGGAGCTCTTGGAGTAAATCCACATACACTGAACTCAGGACCAAGTTGAGAGCTCATAAAAAAAATTATCTCTGGGGCAGTAAAAGGATTAAAGTGCTGGTCTCTGATTTCCATACCAAAGCTGGACGCAACCTGCCAGCACTCGGTCTCATTAAGAGTAATAGCATGTTGCAAAGCGAAAAAGGAAATTATTTCAGAGATCTTAATTTGTCTGTATGGCACCAAGCATCAACTCTTCCACAGAGGAAATATGATATGTGTGTGAAATACCCCACTGAAGCTGGAAAGCTTTAACAGGCCTTACAGTAGCAAAACCAGAGAACCACATCTATTGCAGTCACTCCAAACAGACAGCTACAAATACCCAAGTTCTGATTGTAATGAGGTTTTGGATACTCTGCTTACTCCCAAAAAGACTGCTGGAACACTTTGTGGGTTTTGCCCTTTTAGGGCAAAAGTTAACTTCAATAGCTGTTCACATGAAAAATATATTTAGGAGTGTGGGTAGGGGAGAGTCTTGATGAAGCCTTCAGAACAACTCTGCTTCTCGTTATTGCCAATCACATCATTCTCAGAATGTCCATGTTTTGCAGGAAAATTCCCCTACATCACACACCACTGTCCCATCCTGTGAGAAGTAAGTTCCTTGCAGCAAGAAGGTACTTTATACCTATCAGATTTCAATCTCTTCAGTTTTCAGATTCATCCAGTCCTTTCTAGATATCACCTGGATAGGTAAGTCCGCCCAACTCCCTAACATCAACACAGTTCTAATATTTATGCTTTAGTTATTAATGAAATTGTATGATTAAAGATAGACCAATTCTGGACTCCGGTTAACTCCTAACAGTGCAATATGTCCCCTAAAAAACGAGGCCAAGATGACTTATTGTTGAAACAGTTTCTATCTTCCTTGAGTTCCTTTCTCTTTATGATCCATATCTTATGGTTCTTTCAGTACCAACTCACTGAAGTAACATTCATTATTTTTATTAACAAGCAACAGAGATTCTCTAGCAGGTAAAGGAAATGGATATGGGTAAGGTGTTACAGGCTTATGAACTTAAAGAACTCCAACCACTGCAGTGATAAAACTGTAGCACCCATAAACCTGACAGGAACAATACAGCTGCAGTTGCTCCCTCCACTGGGTGCTACAGCACCTCCTGCACCCCCTGACAAGCCATGTTACTGGCACAAGACCAGGGAAATTTTCTCAGTAGAGTCATTGATGAGAAGGTGACTTTGTCCAGACTTTGCAGCATTTGTTCCTTATAGACAAATGAAATATCCTTTGTTACCTTCCTTTTTTTTTTTTTTTTTTTTTTTTCCCAGTTCATTTATACCAGCACTACAGTGAATGCAATTTTCTTGAAATCTTTTCTATTTGGGGTAACACTCCCTGCTGTTATTGGACACAGATGAAATCTGCCTACGGGCAGGGCCCAGTGTTGGTGAAGCCTGCAATCAAATGTTCAGTAGGTATTTGTTACCTGCAATCAAATGTTCAGTAGCTATTGGTTACCTTAATTGTGAAACCTCTAATCTTGATCCTTAAGGGAGGAGGAGGGAAGAGGGAGACCAGGGGTAGTGAGAACAGAGTCACCTTCCATACTTATTAAGAGATAAGATTGTTAAATGCATTCATTATATAGTGAGTGGGAAACAAGTTTTAAAGGCTGTTGAAGAGCTATTTGTAAACAAACACTGAGTGCACTTCAGCTCTGTGTTTATTCCAAGTAAGGTGGGTTGCAGTTAATCAATGAAGTCTAGACATCCTGGTGTTATCCAGCCTTGTGGGGGATTACACAGCAACACGTGAAGCTCTCTGGATTTCATCAGGCCAACTACTGGGCAATGAACCCAGTATTCTGTTTGTAGGGCTGGTGGCTAAGAATAGCTGCTCCTTGTGTTTGACAGGACCCTTTGCCACCTGCTACTAAATTGTATTTCACATGGAAGAAATAGCATTCTTTCAAGGGCTACTGGAAACAAATTACTTGCAATTCCTTTTATTTTGCACATTGCATACAAACCCCAAAAGGAGACTGGTGCAAAGCAATGGAGTTTAAAACCAGAAGAGAAAAGGGAGAAAGTCTGGACAGTGTACACTGTACACACAGCAAGGGAATGCTGTTGCATACTGTGCTTTGAATGGAGCCTCTTGAGTGAAAACACTGCTTTTCACCCTATGTATTTGTGTTAGGAAAATGAGGTTGGAAACTCTGGGGGTGGACTGATATCCTGGCAGAAATTCGAATTGTTAAGGATGTACTGTACCAAGCTCAGTAAATAGGCAGCTGTAGATTTTATCAAGCTGAAGTGGAAACTCCATCAATTTATGTATGGAATAAGAGGAGAATTGCCTAGAGACTTCTACTTCTTTGTTGGTGCCACTAATACTTCAGAAGATGTTTTCAGAAAATAAAAAACAGAAGAGAAGGGAAAGAGCAGGAGAGTCTGTGTAGCAAGGATGGTGTAGATATCAAGGTCAGTTCAGTTACTATCCAAAACTGACTGAACTTTGTGCCTAAACTTGCATACACTCAAGATGACCAAATAAATCTTCCTTCCCTGAATTCTGAAATAATTGACCTGTGAAAGCACATGTACAATGCAAACAATATTCAACACTGTCTGTAATCCTCCAAGCAAATAATAAATCCAAGTAAATGTAAATCCTCCAAGTAATAAAACTAGATATGGATCTCCTATTTGTTACTCTCTAAAGACAGGAAAGGTCTAGACTAACATCATTGCTAGTCTGACCTCAGAAGCAGGCAGAGCATCACCAGAGCTTTTAAAAGAGAAAAGTAAGGATGAGGAAGTAAATAGAAATAAAGAATAAGACCATGAATCTGTCCCACTCTGTGCCAGATCAACTTTGTGCTTTATTTCAGTAATTAATTTAACTAAAGTGAGAAAGCCTTGAATCTTACCCATTTGGCATGGGGACATATATAAAAGGATTTGTTGAACTAGACAAGACAGACCTTAGCAGAGCAATTTTAAGGTGAGTAAAAAACTGATTTAAAGACATATAAATGAATAGCGACTGAAATTTAATAAAGTTATTATTAATCCTCTGAATTTGCAATTCTGTAATTCACTGGAATCCTCCTTTGGGAATGAGACTTCCTGTAATTATAGTAACCTTTGCCTTTCTCATCAAGAGACTGAGCTCTGATATCCACATGGCTGTATGACACAAGTGTCTGTTTTGCTGCCATCAAACCTTTTCAGCATTTTGTTTTCTTGTTCCAGCTGGTTTCCCTTTTTGCTGGCCAGTGTTCTTTGGTTTGGTTACCTTGCTCCTAATGTAAAAAGACCTAACAGGAAAGAAAATATACTTGCATTTGTTCTGAGCTTCTCTATGGGGAATATGGTACTTACGAGATGGCCTCTATCATATCCATTCCCATTTCAACACAGCAGTGTGCATGGTCAGCTCTTGCTTCTGGCAGCCCAGACACACAGTAATAGCAATCACCCAGGATCTTGATCCTTAAACAGTGGTTCTCCTAAAAAAAAATAAGAATAATAAAGGAGAAAGAAGTATTCAGCTTATATTCATGCTTGCAATAGCTTGCCTTTTAGGGCAGTGAATATTTAAGAAATCCAGTGAACCAGCACAGTATGTCATTCTTGCAACAGGAGAATAAAAACAGAGGAAACAAAATTATAATAGAACACTTACAGCTGCAAGCTTATCAAATCTGGCAAAGAGCTCGTTCAGCGTCATGACCAGCTCCTGAGCAGTGCACTGGGAGGCCAGACTTGTGAAACCCTCTATGTCTGCAAAGAGGATGCTTGGGAAAAGAGAAAAAAAGAAAAATTATAAAATTTGTTGCTGATATTTGTGTAAGTGTAAATTCCAAGGCGGAAATCTGGGATGGGGAGGCATGTAGGGGTGTCCCTGCCCCATAGCAACAAGGAGATGAGCAACCCTAATGGCACCTGACAAAGCAGCCCCAACAACACCTGCAGTGCCCAGGAGCTCCCCTCACTAAGGCTGCAAGCACTAAATGACCACTGTGCTGCCAAATGACAATTGCAATGTGCCAGCTGAGGCCACCCGTGACACAAGGATATCATGTCACTCATCCACTCAGGAGGGACTGGGAAAGCCCCTGAAAGCAGCGTGGACTGTTTTGAAAGCACAATTATTTGAATCACAAGTATTATTAATGACCCTTTGATTTCAGTGAATCAATATTAATGTTGTACTGCAAGGACAACAGTGGGTTGTGGGGTTTTTTTAACTGCAGGAAGATTCTGTCTCATTGATAATTACAACATGGAAAATACTGACTCGCAATCAAACCCATCCATTATGGCAAATTTAAAACTATTCAGTAAAACAAGCAGCAGACTGCATCTGTAAAGATGTAAGATAAAATGTATACACATATGCACATTCATATAAATAGAAAATTCATAAACTCTACTTGTACATTGGAACATTTATCCAGTGGTTGATTTGTTCTTTGAAGTTGATTATTGCCATCAAGTTGTATTTGGAAAAGAAATTAAAAGTCTAAATAACAACCACTTTGGAATTGTTTCTTCTTTGTAAAATAAAACTCCAACATATTTTAGGCAAATTGCAGAGGTATGTTTTCAGTTGGAATTCCCTGCAATGTCTTCAGTCAGAAAGCAAAACCAACAAAAATATTTTCACAAGCATTTTTTGCAAAAATTCTGAAACACATTTCAATTCTGGCATGCTTTTCATATTTTCCTTCTACATTTCAACTTCAATAAATCACCAACCAACCAAACATATTGTATTAAATACTTCTTTGTTAGTCAGACTGATGCTAAAATGTACAAGAAAAAAAACAAGACAGGAATGCAGGGATGTCTGAATCAAAATATACTTTGCCATTTTTAAACACTTGAGAAAACACACAAAAATAAATCAAGATTCCACATATTTACAAATAAAAGTAAACCTACTGAAGAAACACACTTGAAATCAAATGAAAGCTTAGACAAGTCTGTATTGCTCATAAGCAACTTAAGTATGTGCTAATACATAATGTACAAATGGGAAATGTCTCCAGTTCTTGTGGCAGTAACAAAATGTGTCTTGTTGCAAGCACGTTCCTCTTCCAACATGGAGTAAATTGCAAATTACTCACTTTTGAACGTGTTTACACTCTTTGCTTGTGTGCATGTTGCAACAGCCTTGTGTTAGAACAGAAGAAATAAAGATATTCAGGTATCAATGGGTGTATCTGAAAACACTACACAGGGAAGCCCTGAGCCTCCTCCTCTTGCCTAATAAACATGGACAAATAACTGAGGTTGCTCCTTCCATTCTCCATTACTACCTCACTAGATAAATGGATCAGACATTGCTAGAAGTTCAATTGTGGCAATATTTTCAACCATGCAAATGAAGCAATCAGCAGAGACCTATGGAGCTGTTCTACATACAGATTTGTGTCAGCTGACCAAGCACCTGAGTGCATTACAGCTGTGTGACCTGCTCTGCCACCAAACAGCAACACCACTGAGCTACCACAAGACACTCTCTGGGGCACACAGGCTGCAGGGAACAGAAAACCTCATCAGGGTATGGAAAGGACTGCATGTGAGATGGCAGAGGACAGGCTTCTGGGAACTGAAGACCGAGAGGATAGAGACACATTTGTGTCAGGCGACTGGAGAAAGAACAGGACAGAAGAGTCAGAGCAAACAGTCTCTGCAAACCTGAACCCAGCCTGAAACCTCAGTCTTCTGCTCTCAGCAAAGAACTCTGAAAGCCACTAAATCCCATTTTACTCCTCTGCCTAATCTGTCCCTTCCACACATCCCTGCCTAGCACTGCAGCTCCAGCAGCAGAGACATCAGCCAGGTTTCTCAGTCCCAGTCCTGCAAGGGAGGAACAGGGACCCAGGAACTTCTATTCCTTTTGTTATTCACCCTTGTAACCCATAAAGTCAGCCTGCTCCCTGTAAAATAGCCAACAATCCAGAAGTGACTAGGAAAATGGTTTCTCTTACAGTAGCCATCACGGAACAGCACATGATCCTCATCCTGTGTTTAGTCAGAGCTGTTATTTGAAAACAAAGCCTGTTACATCTATGTCCTTAAACACACAACACACATGCACTGAGATGACTGAAGCACCTCCAGACCCTGCCAGTGCATCTTACCCAGACTAGCAGCCTTAGAGATTACACACAGAGCTTCCCACTCCCCTTAGCTCCTCACCCCACACTTCAGTCTTACATGTCAGACTACCCTTAGCAATGAAGAGATTTTATTAAAGGACCATGGTGTTGGTGATTGTGATGAAGAGCCCAACTCAAGCCAACTATTCATCAGTCTTCAGAAGTAATGCCACTTCCTTGCTGGTGGGAGGACAATGCCAGTAATGGGCTTCCCTTGTGCCAAAATGTGCAGTAAATGGCAGTGGTCAACAAAAGGTCAAGTGAAATAATTATTATAGCTATAAAATATCGTGAGATAAGTAAGGCAGTGGTTTAGCAGTACCATTAGCTGAAGCTGATTAGAAGGCATTGACCACACAATCTGCAGTCTGGGCATCAGCAATTGTTATCTGCCCTGAGTCTCAGTCCCTTCATCTGGGAGCCTACTGCTTTGTGGAAAAACCAGTTTAGCATGTAATTAAAATGTTGTAATAGCTTCAGAGATCTTGATATATTTTCCACTCCATCACTGTCTTCAGATTTACCATCTGATTGGCTTTTGTCCAGCAGTAACTAGGGTATGACCTCAAAAAAAATACAGAAAATGGTTTATTTCTGGGAAAGACAGAGAAGAAAAGAGGAGTTATGATTAATTTTATACGTCTTTTTAAATTCTTTCTGTTTTATTTTGGTTGAAAAGTACCACAAAATGTGTTTTAGGGTAGAGGTGAATACTTTCCTAAGCTCCTATTTCAGTTCCTATTTCCAACAAGGACTGGCTCAAGATTTCATAGCTGTACAAGGCAAGCTAAGTTTTATGCCTGTTGCCCTATGTGGCTCATGATACTGACAGGAAAAAAAGATGAAGAAGACCCTGATGGCAGATCCTGCCAGCCTCCCCTCTGCTTAGGAACCAGCCTGATACCTGCCTGCTCTCACTCAAATGCCAGGCAGGGGAACAGAAAAGGTGAGTATATAGACTAGAATACCCCATAGCTGCTGGCTCCTACTGATTCCACCATTTCTGAAGGGCAGCACAGGGCAGGCTGGGCTCATGGCTCCAGCTGCTGCTGCCTACATGGGAATGCCAGCCTCTGCCTGAGCTCGGCTCTTCCCAAAACCACCAGGACACAGCAGACTGTAGGCCTCCATGAGTGGGATGTCTGGCTGCTTTCTGCACAGTGCTTCAGGAAGCTGCAAAGGCAGACTGAGCTGAAATGGAGGGAGGCGCAGCTAGGAGGCAGAGACAAGAGGAGAACACTCCCAACCTGCTGAGCTCAGCTTTCCCATTTTTCGGTCTCTAATGCATTCACACAACAGTTAAGATACACCTGGACAAGCAGCTCTAGAACCAGCAGAAGCCTGAGTGCAACATCCCAGAGACCAGCTCAGGTCCATCCCACTGCACCTGGAGTCCTACCACTGCAGGTGCTTTAAAACTATCTCCTATAAGTCAGGTGATCCTTGCACTACTGATGTACCCTGAGGCAGAAGCATCCCAGGGTCTTTGGGATAGCAAAAGATGGCAAAGGAGAACTTTCTTTGCAAGCGTGCAGGAAGGGGAGAGATTTGTCAGAAAGCAAAGAAGAACAAAAGGAATAAGAAGAGCTAAGGACAAGGTGGGAAGCAGGAAACCAAGAGACATTTAAAAAACACACACATCTACAGATAATGATTTTGAAGTACAGAGTTAGCATCTGAAGCTAATACAGTTATCAAAGGAGGGACATGACACAGGTTTCCCTGCAAATGCAGGATTATTCAAAATGCTAAATTAAATCATCAGGGCTTCTAATGCAAAAACAAAAAAACCAGTCGTGTTCTATTTCAAGACATGTGCGCGCCATGCACGCCAGCCACAACATAAATCAAGCAAGGCAAGAAACACAAACCCTATCACCATCACAACGGTAATGCCAGTCATGAATATAAACACCATGTGTTGCTGGAAACCAAACACCACAGGCACTGCATGGGAAACAGAACAAAACCCCAGACTTGGTGAGCTTTAATGGCTTATAATAGCTGCAAAATGCTTCTGACTGGATGTGAACCAAAGCCATGGTATTTTACCACAATGAGCACTACCTACAAGAGAGGAAAGAGTTAATACATCATAATAAAATAATAACTGTTCACTAGAAACAAGCATTCATGAGCAAAGATGCAACAAGGATGCTGTTGGCTATAGGCACAATCTGCCCTTGTCGGTGAGCTCACTATGCTAATAGTCTCAGGCTGCTACAACACCATCCACTGCAATTGGTGTTGAGTGTCATTAAGTCATACTGTGAACAAGGAAGAAGAAAGAAGAACAGACAGGGATGAAGCTGATAAAACTCTCACTTGAAAGGCTGGGTCAAGCTCTTAACAAAAAAGTAGGCTTTCAGAGGACCACAGTAATGTTAAAGTTGGAAGGGACCTCCAGAGGTCATCTTGTCTAACCCTCTGCTCAAGCAGGCCCACCTAGAGATGGTTACCCAAGACCATGTCCAGATGTTTTTTGAATATCTCCAAGGTGGGAGCATCTCTTCAGCATTTTGGCAAATGAGTCGATTTTTGCACTTGGATGTCTGTTTAATAGCCAGAATTATTTTCCAGCTTAAGTGGCATAAACATAGTATTAAGTTCATCTAGAAGTTTCTAGAATAGACATCAAGATACCTCCAATCTCTCTTTCCTAGTTATAGCTATTGGGGATGTGATGGCACAGAGATCCTCTGTGTGCTCTCTCTTCTATTCAGCCTGTGCACAAAATAGGATTCCAGCTTCCAGAAACATTGAGAACAGCTCATCATGCTCTTTCCCTGCTGAACTTGATAGCAGCAACAACAGAAGGACAAACCAAAACAAGCTGAGGACAAGTTCACAGCAGTGCCACAGTGACCATGGTCAGGCGGCAGCATGTCTGGGAAAAGCAGCACAAATGTGAGCAAGGGCAGCAAAGCCCACCTAGGGAGGGTGAAGTGGCCCACACAGGTCATTGTGCTGGGTGACAGCCCAGTGACTGGTCCAGCAAGCTACTTTTAGACTATCTCAGGTCTCAACAGCACGTCAGCCTTGCTCTCTAGGGATGTCTATGTGACAGGCTAAAGACACAGCCTTAGCAATGCAAAAAATCTTCTCCAGAACAGCAGGACATCAGACAGAGCAAAGGGTAAAATTTTTCCTTTTCCTACAGTCATGGGAAAAAAACAAACACAACATTGAAAAGATACACACTCTATCCTAAACTTATATGGTCATTTCGGAGAAGATCCATTTCGTATTGGAAATCACCTGTTGTTTCAAATGAGCCCTAGCACTGCTGTGACACATCAGCTGGCACAGCTCCCACTTGGGAAGCAGGACTCCATCCTGCACCATGACAGTGTTCCATCTTGAGATCAGTCATGCTGGCTCTCACTTGCTTAAGAGGGTGAGAAGGCACATATATACACAAATGTGATAAGCAAAGGCGTACTGGCAAGAGAGAGAACAACATAAGATAGGGGAAAATACACACAAAAACCCTACAAAACCAAAACCTCGGAAAACTGTGAGCCTTTCTACCTTTTTCTTTAAAACAAAAGGCAGAAAACCTCTCTCCCACCCCTCTTCCAAAGCTGCCAAAAATGTAAACCAAACCCACATGCCATATTTGAAAAGTTCACTCTGCAAGGCCATAATAAGTGAATCTGGTGACAGCAAAAACTAACAAAGGAGCAGGAGACCAGATGGCTCTGGGACACACTGGTGGCAACGTGCAAACTGCCAGCCCCAGCCATTGCATGATGACAGCCAGGCTCATTGCAAACAGCAGAGTCCTGCTTTGGCTTGATTTTCCTGTGTTTGCTCTCAGGTGAGTGTTACTGGAGGTCACAACTGCCCGAGGGGCTCATCTGGGAGATGCACATCTTCAGCACAAACACTCCACATTTGTGGCTGCAGCTCTGTCTGCATTAGCAGTGCTGGGAATGCCCCATGGAAAGGGTCTGGCCTTGCTGCTGCTCAGAAGCTGCTGAGAAAAATGGCACCATACTGTCCCTCATGGTCAGCACTCCTCACCTCAGTGCCTGTGGTCTGTCCCTCACTGCCAGCACAGGAAATGAGAAGAAATTTAGTTCCTGAAATCACTAACCAGAAGGAGAAAAATGCACCAGTCATTCAAAGAAAAGTTTTTCCATGACCTCCCTAGGTCGACCAGTTTACAAGCATGAACAGCATCCCCAGTTACTGGAACTTAACTATAGCTAGGCAACATCAGTACTCATTTTTTTTCCTTTAAACATGAAAAACTTGCTATCCTCTCCTTCCAAACATTTGGAGTTACAAGATTTTCCTATTTCAGCAGACTATATTTAACCAGATTGATTTTTCAATGGAAACAGGAGTAATAAATAGGCTTTTGGGAAGAAAAACTACTTGAGGCAGGCAAAACCAAATAAAAATAGATATGTGGTGGCTACCAGACAAACTATAGATGTGACATATTATAGATGGCTTTGAGATGAGTGAAAGGAATTTATTCCTCAATCATTGCCAACCGAATTAGATGCTGATGTCTGTCAAACTTGAAAAAGAAATCCAACCATCCTAAATAAGACTTTGTGTTAGTAAGAAGGAGGAAATTTAGACATTTTTCATGTATATAAGAAGGGACTGATGGGAATGCCAGGCTTTTTTCCAGTTGTTCTGGTCAGGGGAAAAAAACATGTAAATGCAAAAGATACCAAATCCATTCCATCTCCAAGGAAGTTGAAGAGGGCAAAGCTGAAGGATAGTACCTTTTGCAGGAAGGAAACGTGCAGTGCTGACCCTGACCTTGTGCCTTTGCTGTGGCTCTGAGCTTGCCCACCCAGGTCTGCCTGACCAGTACAAAAGAGCTGTCAGATCTGTCCAAACTGGACCTGAATCCAGCTCACACCAAAATAAATCAGATTCATTTTTGTTCCACAAGACAGTCCGAAATCCAGAACTGCATGTAAAAGAGAAAGGAAAAGCCATATTCTAGTTTTCAAACTTCAGGTGTACTTTTCCCTGTGAGCATTCCTGCAGTCTGCTTTCTAGGATTAGAGCAATCTCTGATACCCAAATCCTGCTGTAAACCAATCAGTAGGACAACAGAGCTAAGAGAATTCTGAAAAAATGGACCAACACAGTTGTAGTTCTATTCAGGGCAGGAAGGCACTATTCCTTCCTGCCTTCTCTTTGAGACAATGCCTTGAAAAATTGACTGAAGCTATAGAAGCAGCATGGTAGGACAAAGAAACAACTAAAAATTTAAGCATTAAAGCAAAAGACAACCCTATGCAAAGAGGCTGTGTGCCAGCAATCAACTGGTTGTAAGGGAAGGCAAGAGAGCAATAAATTTTGTCACAGTTAACAGTTCCACATGTATATCCTAGCTCAGGCACACGGCACAGAGATTAAATTGCCTCTAATCAGGTTTGTGATGCTTTCTTTTATATATTGCTCAGGTCTTTGAATTTGATGAAGAAAGAATGAGCTCTTCATAGCTGTAAAAACTGCCTTCAGACTGTTCTTCTCTGGTATCATGGATATTCAGGCAAACGATGCTTTTGTACTCCCTAACCAAAAAGCTGCAGTAATTCTGCATGCAACCGTCACTTCAATCTACCCTTGCTTCTTTGCTCTTTCCACTGTCTTTCCCACTGTCCTGTCCTTTTGGGATTTTTTTACTTTGCCATTTCAGCAAGTCAGGGTTTTCCCTCTGGAAAGTCACTACATAATGAAAACATTAAATTAGTATATAAATGCCATAATTTAAAACATCAAGGAGCAATAGTACCTTTCCCAAAGTGGGTAGGTAGCAAAATACACAGACTCCCAATGGATCAGCTGAGAATGGACAAATGAGGTGACAATCTGTGTACACAATTGCCACTGGTAGCTTGTTAGATCAATAATACAAAGTGGCCATTTGGTGGGAAAACTGAGTACTGAAGAACAGGAACATCAGTCTTCCTGCCCTTTTTGGAACGGTCAGCGTGAGTGGACTTGATGCCCCTTCACTTCTATACTTTTAAGTGTAGCTGAGCAGTTGTGTTTTTAAAATTACACTGATGAAACTGTAAAGAGAAATGGCCTCAGAGCATTTAGACACACTTAAATGTGCACACATTAAAATGGTCACTTTTCTGAGAAACACCAATGAACACCAGTGGAGATGAACTCTAAAATGAAGACAATTGTTTGTCAGTTATTTTGAAAGTTGAAATGACTGTCCAAAGAAAATGGTGCAGCTCATTAACTGAGCGATCGATGTTATTTGATTAATAAACAAACCCAATAATAAATTTAATAATAAACCACATCATGTTTTCAATGACAAGGGAGATTAGTTGCAATATCAGAATCAAATGAAAAAATCCTGCAGGAAATTGAACTTGCTATCTGGTTGTTGTACACTACATTAATTCTCCTTACCTGATAAGAGGCAGTAATGAATGGATACCCTCAACTCACAAGTAAAGTCTCCCAACTTTACAAGGACTATAATTTAACATTAAGAGGGGTTTTTTTTCCTTTTTAAGATGTGACCTACCATCACATCTGAATTGACCAGATGGGTTGATACCTATCTTTGGTTCCCTTTGGTGACACAGAAAGCTCCACCTTCCATGGAGAAACAAAGTAAATATAATGAAATTCTGTACAGTCAGTATCACCACTCCTCCTCAGAAGGCAGTTCAAGTGAACTCACTATGTAAGGATTTCTATGCAAAGATAGAACAGGGAACATGAAATTCCATGCACCTCTTCAGCCTCTAACATGTCTCATATTCCAAATATTTGACATTTTTCCATGATTTCATAGATAGTAAGCAGTGACATTAAGCAACTGTTAAAATGTCATTGGTGCTAGAAAAGCAACACCACACTATTTTCTAGAGACAGAAGTATGGTATATGGATAAAATACATAAAGATGCTCAAGGTGTCATGGGAAAACCCTGACAAAGCAGGAATGTGAATCCTGACCTCCTAAGTCCAGGAAACATCCACACAAACCCTACTCCTGACATACTGGAGTAGGAGCCATGGTGAAGTCAGATCTGCATATGTAATTCTCTTTAACATTCCCCTAAATCTTCCCTGATTTTTGCAATCAGTGGTTTCTTCTCATAATGAAGTAGACATATAATTTTAACTTGATTTCAAGAGAATTACTGTAATTGCCACCACCAGAATAATAGATCTGACTATAAAGAAATGGCTTTTCTCTTGCATTTTCCACTGGAAAATTTAATTTCTGTGTTAATGCATTAAGATATTTCACTAAGCCATTTGCTTGCTACTCTCAATATTCACAAAATATTATCTCCAAATGCAGTTCCTGCAAACAGCTATTAGTTTACCAGTGAACTAATATCAATAAAATCAACTGAGTCTGACCAGATCTTTTCTATAGCATAGAAAGCCACTTTGGAGACCACTTAAAACATATGGCAATGTGTCTCATGGCATAAAAATAAGAGGAAAGTTGCTGTTTCACATCTTTCTACACCTATGCAAAACCAGTCTAGCTAATTTCTGTTTACTTTCTATGCCACTGCAGTAGTAGTAATTTTGGTTTTCACAAAGCAACATGAAATGGAATTTGTCGGGGAGGACACATGCCCGTCTGAAGGCTAACACAGCTGGCAATAAAATTGTGGCTAATAAGTCACAGGACAAACAGGTTGGGACTTTCCCTGTTGAGGATCTGGGGAATACAGAGCTGAATTCACTTGTAGAAAAGGAAGAAGTTCGAACAAACTGCCTCAGGTGAAATGTCTTTTAGAGTATCCACGTTAACAGCCACACAGACCTTGTCCCTAGCACAGATACATTCATGTTTCTAACAGATGCCTTGGATTAGAATAATTTGCTCTTCCAGACAAGAGTAGCCATGACTATAGAAAAGGGTTTCTAAAGCAACACATCCGTATTCTCCCTGGGGGTCTGTGCTGTGCCTGCATGAATTGATGTGGTACAAGTTTCCAGCGTGAACAGGGCCTGGGGCTGTCAGGCAGATCTGGAGCAGCAGAGAGGGCAGTGGGAGGAAACGGAGCATGCAAAGAGAACACAAACCGTAAAGATCTTTAAACAATCTGGAATCTGCAAATGCTCACTAAGGCAAAGGCATGGTATTTGGTGTTTGTATGGCCGGGTTTAATGCTCTTACAGTTCCGATACCAGGAGATGATTCCCTATTCTGATGCACTAAGCCACTCTCTGAAAGCCTGAAAATGCTTAGCACAGCTACTCTATTTCTTAGATACCACAATAAACAAACTTGCAAAAGTGCTGGGTTCTAATAGCCACTGCAAAGAAAGAAAGAAAGTTGGGGGGGGAAAGCGCAGCAGCCCACACAACATCAAATGCTGGTAGGCTCAGTGCTAAATAGCAGATGATTCTTACTGAATAACTGCCCTAGATTTTGCAAACAATACAGGGAACAGAAATAGAAACCCATTTACATATTGCTGTTAATAACTTTATTTATAGTGTCACAGCTAGAGCACAATAACTGCAGCCATGGCTTAACTTGAAAGCCATTTACTGTGGAAGAGTCAGACAGACACTGTTTTCACAATTCTTATGCAACTGAAAAAAAATCCTGCTGACAACATCCAGTCACCAGAATCCTTGTAAACAGAAACAGAAAAGAAGTTAACAGGAGTCAAAGGCAAAAGCAAATCATCCCCAGGATCCCCTTGGCCTCTGCATCTTCTGGCTACTTAGGACATGCTGTGGTTAATCTAAGACCACCGGGGCTGGAAACTCTGGCAAATAATTTTTCACTGCAGTTTGAGCCTTGTGACAGCATCTGACAGTATGAATACTTGACTTTTGTTTAATTTATTTCTTTGGTCGTTACTTGTTTGTTTGAATTAAAAATTAGAGACAGGGCTCAGACTAAGTCAGCAGCTACAATAAGAAACAGTATATGTCCAGCATTTAAGAGAATCCCTCCCATTTCCATACTGCCATCCACATGACTGCAGTCAAATCTTACCTGGGAGTCAAAATTCCTCCCAGCTAAAATACCACTGGCCTGATACAAAAGACTGGCACAACTTTAAGGTACAGAAATGTACACAGAAATTTGTATCCTTGATTGCATGGTATTTTGCAAATGCCTGCTATTTATAAGTAAATGGAGTGAAATTGAAAGCAAGGAAATTATCTCCTAAGACCCTTCACCCAAGATGTGAGAAAACATGGATCTAATTTTTCTTCTGTCTGAATCCAGCCTGAACTGGACAACTGGCTATTTTGGATTGGGAACAGGGGTGCCCTCAGGATCTCATGCTGCAGCTGCTCATTACATATAAAATACTCAGAATAATTAGAGGCAGAGACAGCAAGCGCTTCGCTCTGCCCTGCTGATTATGGTGCACGCTGTGACATGGGACAGTGGGATTCAAGCCGCTGCTCCGGGGTTTGAGTCTTTTATATGAAAAAATGAAACAGAGTTAACAAAAGAGAATGAGGATGCCTTCTTCATTTATGGCCTCTCCTAGGAGATGTGGCCTCAAATGCCCTTGGTACATTGGGAAACCAAATCCAGATAACCTGCCCGGGCACGTGGGTCAAGCCTCTACACTCCTGATGAGCATGGTGTGCCTCATCATTTGTGCTTCTTCAGGTCTTCACTACCTCTGTGTTGTACTTTCTGCCACATGGAACGCCAACTGAATTACTTAATTCTCTGTGTTTCCATTTTAGGGAGGAACAGGAGGTGCCCCTTTGGCACGGCAGCCCAGCCGAACTGCCCCTCTCACGCCCCCGCAGATACTGCCAGTGCCCATGAGAAGTGCCCAGCACAGAACGTGTGTGTTTGTGCACACTCCCTGCTTGCACCTTCAGCACAACTCCTCAGAGCCTTCAAGATGCAGTCATCAGGACATTTCTGCAATGGGAGCCAGGCATTTCTGAACTCTGATCAGCCTCACTACCAAGTCAAATTAAAGAACTCACTGTCCATCTTGGTTTTTAAGTTTACAGACAAGATACCCTCTTCAATTTACTCTTTCCCACATTGCATACTTCCAAGGAAAAGCAGCTCAGCAGGCAATTTCAGTGTTCCTGGGCTTTGAAAGAAATTTGTTAACACTTCTAATTTCAATAACAAAATTTTATTCAGTTTTCAGCTGAAAATTACAAAGGGTACTCGATATTAAAAACAGAATATTACTTACAATTTACACTCTTGTTGTGGTTTGACACAGGTAGGTTTTTAACCTACCTTCTCTGAGGGAGTAGATTTCTAAATTTGGCTAAACCAGCTCAACTCTCTAACAATTTTGTCTCTACCTGAGACGTGTTATCCTAAACTGTGACCTGCTGGCCACTATTCTGCAGAAGGGGAAAATCTTAGGGAAGAAAGGCAAGGATGTGAATTTTTTCTCATTTTTAATTGAAACAGAGTAGAACTATTAAATGAAAAGGCCTCTTTTTCTCTTGCCTGGAAAGGAACTGAATCTCACAAAGGGGCTTACAGTAGTTTTGAATGCAATCCAGAACAAAAGGTTCCAAATGAAACAAAATAATTATACTTTTATGGATCAGCTCTTGGCATTTGTTGAAGCCTGATCTGTAACTGCAATTGCTCAAGTTCCCCTGAGCAGAAGCCAAAGTTTTGTTTGTTTTGTTCTACAAATTGATTCTTATTAGCTCATTCTTTGGGAACAGCCAAGGCACAAAGCAGTGGTGCATTGGTGTGCATGCTCCTGGGGATGGAGGCTCTCCACCAGCACTGCTGTGGCCCATAACTGTCCACTATCTACATCTGCTTGCATCTGGTTTCCATTCTCCCTTCTCTTTCCCTCCAGACATGCTAACAATTGGTAAATTTGCTCCTTTTTTCCCAAGTCTTTTTCGTCTTTCTCATATTTTTTGTCTACCTCTCCTACCCACTAATATCCCATCAGCTCTGTGACATAGGTTCTCTCTGTTCCTTCAAGGTCCAGGGTGTCACAAAGCACCTCTCTGAAGGGCTGCCTCATTCAGCACGGATGTATGGGTCTGCCAGGCCTTGGAGGTAACAGAAATTATGTAGTTGTGAGAAGAAGGAGGGTTGTCCTAGTAACCTTCTATTAGCAACATTCCCCACAGTGAGCAGGAATGGAGCCAGTGTATGATCACACTCTGCAAAGAATCATGCTTAAATTAAAAAACCTACTCAAACCACCACCGTCCAAAAACCCCAAAACAATGAGCTGACATGGTGGATCAAACTGTCACTGCTGTAATTCTGCTGGGAAAATTCCCAGCTTCTTCCCACATGCACCTTCCTTTTCAAGTGAGAGGGCAAGTTGTGCTTCCAGATGCTCTGCACAGCAACTGATGGGGACAAACAGGCATTTACAGCTGATCTTACAACTGAAAAAAGCCCTGGTCACCCAGCCTTCTCCATGCCACTTACTAGGGAGTTCTCTGCAACAAGAGGCTAGGAGAGAATATTTTGCTGATAGTCACACAGATCCAAGTTGTATAAGTAGTCACCACACCAAGTTTTTCATCTTGGGGGCCAGTTCTGTAGAACTGGAGATGAGGAAGTTGATTTTGAATGTTGATAATCCTCCTATATTTTTAAGGCATCAGTTTAGGAGGTTGATTAAAAATAGGGACATGGTTACTGATCAAGAGCTTCCTTAGACTTTCTCAGTGTCTTCGAGAGCCTCAGATATTTGCCAAAATCACATACAGCACCCACAAAGATCTCTGTTGGTTGTGGTATCAAGGAAGATAACACCTATATCCTTATATTTTGGTTGCTTTTAAAACAGCATCACACAGACACTTCTCAATCTCTGAAAGCTATCTGCAAACTTTTGAGACCCCAGAATCTACATAGTTTTACAAACCCTTATTCCCACAATTTAAAATTGTGTTCATCCTTCCCGGGCTTTGTAATAAAAACACAAATGGGGATAGAAAACCCTCAGTTTTCTAAAAAGAGGACTTCTACCATTCCACAAGGGCAATGCCATGCCAATGGGATGTGTGTGATGAAATTAATTTAATCTTTGGGTCTTTTGCCTCCTTTGCTGTTTTGTGCAGTCCTCCTTTGGTGCTCCTCATTCGTTAGTTCTTTTTCTGAAGTGACCTGTTCTTAGTTTGGTTTCTTATAAAAACTCCACATATGGAATTATGCAGACTGCACAATCAGTATCAACCTCTCCCTGACTCTTTCACCAGTTAGTATAAAGCAAAGATAATAAAAAAGAGAAAGTTTAAAAACTACATGATGACTTTCATTTACTGGAGGACATAGACTCAAGTTAGCAATGTACTAACTTGAGTCACAGGATGCCAGACCACTTGAGAGCTCTTCTCCACTAATTGGTTTCAGCTTTTGTCTCTTCTTCATTATTTATCCAGTGTCAAAATTATATATACACCAGTAGGAACAGATGCACAAATTAGCAGCAATTGTTGAAGGATATAAATATAGTGTAAGACAAGAGAAGTTAATCCATCCCCATCCAAAACTGCTTCTGTTTTATAGCTTCTGTAAGAGAGCTTCAAGTAGTTTTGCGAAGTTCATTGCATGACAGAATAAAAAGTTTAACTAATTTTTGGTTTTCAGTCATTATCATCTAAGGAGGAAGCAAAAAGGTAGGATGATTTTAAAAAGAACCTCTTCAAATGTTATATAAGCTCTATGTTCTTAAAACCACTTTGCATGTTAACTACATGACAAAGCAGTTCATTAACTGAAATTTCACAAAGTCTTTAGAGGAGAAAAGTACTCTGTAAAAGTAAGTCTTCACAAAAGAAAAGTTTTGTTCAGAGAATACTCAATTTTTCTTGTCAAGGTTACTCTAGAGTATGGAGGACTGAGAGTGAATTAGTTGAACAAACATAATTTGCAGCACTTTTAAAAATATAAATTTGATGCATTTGTTTTTATCAGGCACATTAGCAGTCATACTTACATTTTAAAAAATTTAATTTATTCTTAGTACTATTGGAGAAAAAGAGAATCCAAATAACCTTGATGAGCTAAAATTCTGCTCTGCAAACTTCTGCAGGCACTTTCATGATTGTCTCCAAATTACTATTCAGAGTATTTCATCATTAAAACATCTAACACTCTTCAATCCATCACCCTGTGAACTTCACAGGCCCCTGTGTAAACTCAGAATAGCAGGGTGTGAATTATACATCACAGGCCCTTCCTAATTGCTGATGGCTTGCTGGTGGCTGCAGATCTGCAGTCACCTGGCACGCTGCGCTTTTGGGATGTTATCTTTATTACAACACACGTGTTTGAGTAGAGCATCCAGCGGCGTGCCTTGCAGCCAGTTTTATATCTGTGTCCTTCTTCAGAGGGTACAAGGCTCGTTCACGCCCTGGAAGACACCAGGAGCTCCCAGCAGGGCAGATCCCAGTATTTTCCCAGTTCAAAGAGAAAGATCACAGATCAAATGAATAGTTAAACATGTTAGCATGTATCTGTTCTTAAAGGTTGCTGTGCACACACACAAAGAGGTAGCTTTGCTAAAATATATAAACCTGATGTATTTTTTGGCTTAAAAGCTTTCATGACTGAACCATCAATACAATCATTATCGAGAGGGAGCGATCCTGGGTTGAAATATCCCCTGTAATACTAATGCCCAGCCTTATTGCCCAGCTTTGAGGTCAACTCCAGGTGTAACAAGGCTGAAAAGTAAGCTAATTTCTTTAAATATCAATTTTAGCGTGAATTACAATCTCCAAAAGACAAGTGACTTTTCCTCTCAAAAACAACAAATTGACTAGGAAGAGCTAAGTGATTGGTGGTGGTAAGAGCAGAGTAATTCACCTTCATCCATGGGTGAAACCTACTTCTGCACTTCCTAAAGCTTATTGCTAACTTGAAAGAAAAACAAATCTGCAACATTAAAAAGCAAAGATTCACCCCTGGCAGGCATGGCTGAAACTCCCAGGAGCTGGCTCTTGACAGAGAGAGCTCCTGCTTAGGTAAAATTCACTGCTGTCATTTGGGGAAAGACGTGGGCAGGCTCATTTCCCTCCTATTCACTTTTCTCATCCTACAGCCTCAGCCAGAAGTTACAGCAATTAAATGCTCTGAACTCAAATGAAACCCACAGTTACCCCCCACCTATGGGCAAAAATAACTTTATACTGCTCATGGGCATATGCCTTAAATAAAGAAAAGGAGGGAGAGGTCTTGCCAAGACTTGATTCTAAGAAACAACCAACCAACCCATCAACACACTTTGGAGGAAATTGAAGCTCATGGACTGGCAGGGAGAGCAGCAGCAAGGATGCAAGACATGGATAAAACTGGCTCTTGGGCTTTCTCCTGGTTAATGCTGCTCTTCCTTGTTTTTACACATAAACCATCAATTTTCATTCTGCCTCCCCACAAAAAGGAAAGAAGACAAGGAGGAAGACGGATTATACAGTAAATATTTAAAAAGTTGCTGTTCCTGCCCTTTCCTGGCAATGAGGCCTTCCAGAGGAATTAAAGATACAAAAATTTTGGCTGAGAAGAGAGATTGTGTAATCTTTGAAAATATCCATGGAAGAACTGTTAGAAATTTATACCTGTCCTAATGTAATTCTATTTATTAAGGAGGTTAAGTCCTTCACCACCAAGAAAATTTAAGAGCGGATATCCTGTGTGTGAGGGCAGTGGGAGGAGGGAAGAAAAAGATGCTTGCTTAGTTGAATTTTTCCTCAAATGTTGTAGTTCACAATTCCATTTAACCTTGTAACCTGGGAATTAAAAAAAAATCATAAGCAAATAATATTAAGCATCACAACACCTAAAAGGTGAAGAAGTTAAGTTGACACAGCTGGTCTGAATACCCTGACACTCAGCCAAAGTGCAACTATTTGGTAATTTTTAAGTAGAGAACTTTTTGGTGTTAGAATGTCATTAAATCAGATGACAAGTTAAAAATGTTTTTAATTTAAAAAGCTGAAAGCAAATGGTCTTGTTTCATTTCTGCAAATGGTTTAGTTCAAGTTGTCAAGAAGTTTAAGAAACTCTGAAAACAGGTTAATGTTGTTGAGTACATGATTCATAAGAACTATGTGAAGGGGAGAAGAGAGGAAACTGTCACTTTTACTGCACTTGGAAGCCAGCCCTAAAATAAGCTTCTTGAAACAGTTCATCAAAGGAATTTCAATGACAAAGCCAACCTTTATCCCTTCACAGAGGACTTCAAGCCTCCTTTTATAGCACAGTGTTTACTATATTTGGCCAAACCTAGATAACATTAAAGCCATTATCACTGCAGTGAAGCACTATAAATAGCAATAGTAATGTAAAACACTTCAAATTCTGTCTGGGAAGCATGATAGATAAACAATAATATCTATGCATAATTTAGGGCTTGTCTATCAGACATAATCTCATTCACGATAACATGAACAAATTTAGTTACATAATTCACCTTGTTGTTTACCCAAAATTACTTGCATAGTCTTGGGAACTCCTTTCCTGATTGCTTTTGACAATAGACTTTATATTTAACACACACACATATGTGGGAAAGGTCAAATCATGCTCTGAGGTTCTGGATTTGTCCAAGTTAATTCTCATTCAATAAAACAGGACAGGAAACTGTTTCAATCTCTGTGTAAAGGTTCATGTGCATCAAAAAAGAATGCATTAACCTCAAACATTTGCATCTTTGTTTTGTCACCATACTAAAATTTTCAGAAGAACATATTCCTGAAACAAATTTTGCTGCCAAAAATTACAGGAAATTATATTTTCATTGTGGATAAATTAGTCTCTGAACTTTACTTTCCATAACAATAATCAGGAGATTATGAACTCATTTGCAGGAAGTCCAGATAAGAATATTTGCTCAAAAAAGATTGTCTTTTACCCATTCAGGTCAAAAAGACCACTGAATTTTGCATTTAAAAAATCATTTTTCCATTATGGGGATATAGCCCACCCTCTAAGAGAAGTGTAACACAGTAAGCAATATCATAGCAGAACTGCTCCTTGTTAAAGGCTGTGTTTTACAGACTTACTACTGGTACTTGAGGAAGAGCTCTTCTACACAGGTTTAAATTGAGTTCTTCTTTCTTAGGCAAAAAGGAAAAAAAAAAAAAAGGAAGTGTGTAACCTCTTTTTCTAAAAAAACCTCCTGAACTGTACAACCCAGAATCCAAAACTAGCATATAAGAGCAAACTGGAAAGTTAAGGACACTTCATTTTTAAACTGAAAGAGAAAGCCTACGTGCATTAACTTCACATAATTTTAGATTAACATTTTCTGCTGGTAGAGTGGTTTGGGTTTGGTTCTTAATTAAAATTAGAGGTGGTCCCAAAAGCCCAGACCCAATCATCCCTGAAAATTAAAATATTTAATCTTGTCTGGAAGAGAACTTAGTAAGCCACTTCTCCCACACAAAATGTCAAACCAGGCTAAGTGCACGAGGCTGTGCTCCTGTGTCTCCCAAGTTCAAAGGACCCAAGTTAAACTCATCTGGATGGAAACCTCATTATTTCCATGTTGACTGTGAGTTTGGAGAGCAACCTCACTCTGAAGATCCAGCAAAAACCAAGATGTCAGGTTCCAGGCATTAAGATGACAATCAAACTTTTAAATCAATAGCTAACAAAAATTCCCATCCATTATACTTCCATTTAAAATCTATCTTTATACACAATCTGGGAGAATGGGGGGGTGGGAAAGAATCACTGAAAACAGATGATGGAGAAAGAAAACCCACACCTCTGTGCAAACACACAGACCTTCCCACTCCTCTGAACTGCAGAGGAAATGCTCCTGCTGATAAATCATTAACAGGAAGCCAGATTCAATGGCTGGGCACAGCACCCTTGCACTGACTTCACATACTTCTCAATTGCCTTGACACAATAACCTTTAGCTCATAAAAACTCAGATCTTATGACATTTTTGAATAGTGACAAACACAAAACAAAATTGCTTGGAGCATTCTCATCTCAAAAGCCTCCCCTTGAGCATTCCCCTGTGCAAAGTAAAGAGCATGCTTGCTTTTATTCAGCCAGTTCATTAATCAGCATCACTGAGATGCTACCTCCCCCCTCCATGGTGTTTCTGTGTGCATGTAAATGCTTCAAAATCATCCACAGTCATTCCCACCAGAGGTGGTTTCAGTGCACCCAGGCAGGAGCAAAGGCTCCGTGCTGAACTCCTGGTGTGAAATGAGTCATTTGTTCCAAATCATGTTTCCTTTCTTCAATATTCGTACTTAGTTATTCATTTCCCTAAAGTACATGAAGATGAGATGTTCCTGAGTTATTTTCTGTTTGCTCTCAGCACATACACTATTTTATTCCTATTTCTTATCTCACTTTTCCAGCCTTTTCCATGATTTCAGTGGGCTTTGATTTAGGACCTCAGAGGCACAGATAACAAAGCCCACACCTTGAGGAAGATATCATTTAAAGTTGTTTCCTCTTGCAAGAACTGTTGAGACCTTAGAGTCCCTTTGCACTGGAGATAGTCGGCACCTGCAAGGACCTGCTTCCTAAACGCTCACTGCCACCAGGAACAAAGTTAAAATTACTTTTAAGCTGCAGAAGTGCAACTATTACATAAATGCTTATATTATTCAATAAATATGCAAGATGTGAAAATGAAATGTTTGCAAGCATCCTGTTAGCTACCCATCAGGAACTGACTGGTCCACATAACCATTTATGTATATGTGTTTCACCTTTAATGTTTCTTCACAACCATAGCTGAAAATCATATCTAAGTCTTTCTTCTTTCTGTTCTCTTAGCCATGTGCCATTTTTGAATACATCTTTTGAGGTCTCCATGTCTTCATACCAGCCATTTTCTTTGGGCTATTTTTTCCAGTCACTATTGTTCCATCAGATTCTCCTTTCCCCTTCAAAATTTTTCATTTGAAAACTTAGTTCATTATTGTTTATTTACTTTTTGTATATGTAGTCATATAAATTAAAATTTCAAATCAGTATCATCCTAAAGAGATACTCAGCTTTACTAAGATTTGACTACAGAACAATTTTCAAACCTACAAAATAATGACATATGGAAATTGATGAGAAAGACTAAAATACCATAGTGGCATGCTGTATGTTTGAATGTCAAGTTGACCTTTGAGTAATGGACAAAAGTAATTCAGAAACAGTATCTAACACAAGAAATTTACACACCTACTTGAACAAGGTTCAGTGTCATTAAGGACAAAATGAATGTGAAGACACAAAATTTACTGTAGCACAACGTCTGCTGGGGGCACCGTGGATGGCCTCTTCCCATCCCCTTCATCACCATGCATATATCCTTTATTTTTCATCACTGAACCATTATTGTCTTTGATTTTGATATTGTTTTTTCCTTCAGTATTGCTAGTCGATCTTTATCTCTTTACTGAGTCATAACCAAAAAAAATGAAGGGCTGAATTCCATCCAAGCCAGCACACAGACTTGCCCTGATTTCAGTGAGTTTTATATAAGACTATACGTTCAACACTGAGCAATCTCCCAATTTTCTGCTTGTACATTACCTCTCCCAGCTATCCTCAATCCTAAGATAATGTCTTCAAATGCATCAGAATTTCTTGTGGATGTTTCCATGTCAACTGTTGGAGGGTGTGGTATGTTAGAGATGTAAGAAACCCACTTTTATGTGTTGAGCATAAAGTGTCAGAAAATACAATTCACCAACATACTCCAGCAACATGAGAGAGAAAGGCTACACAAGGAGTTCACAGGAAAAACTCTTTTTCTAATTGGAGATGGAAAAGGGAAGCTCTCTGTCTCCAGCCCCTGTGTCTCAAAAGAAGTACTTATAAACTGACAGAGCTGTTACATGGTTCCAGGACCTGGCTTAGCTGAGATGTAAGTGATCTCCCAAGAGATCAGGTACCACAGCAGAGGTGAAACGCATCAAGATTAAGTTAAACTTTGTAACTGCAGCCTATAAAGCTATCAAGCCATCTGAAGTACTACTTTATTGCCTCTTCCCTGGGAAACTGGATAGTGGGAACCAGGAGATGTTCAGAAGCTCCCAGGGCTGGACTACTCCAGCAACACAGGCTGAGTTTGATTTTGCAGGACATGCCAGAGAGTGGATATCAAACTCTTCTCCTCACTCAGGTCGACCAAGGAGCAACACATTGCTGGGTGACTGAGCAGGTGTCAAGGCTGTCACTAATGGACACCCTCGTTGTAATTCCAGACTGCCAGAAACCACTCCAGAAAATCTTAACCTTAGCCAGGCTCTGCAATTCACCCTGAGTGAAGTGTTCCTAATTTTTAACTTGCATTTCATCATGTCTTATCAGAGGGGTGCTTGTAACCATCCAAAAATAACTGAACCCCAATGTAACATCTTCTCAAAACCATCAACACTTACTGCAGGAAAGAAAAAGGGGAAAAAAAAAGGAAAATGTAAGGAAAGAGATCAGTTCAAGTCACCTCTGAAAGCAAGATATTGCTGGAATGAGGCAATCCTCCTACCATTCTGTAAACAAACTTTCAAAAGTCAGCTAGCAGCACTTTAGAGTCTTTACACTTATTTTGGATTATGTCTCACTGACATCTTCGTCCCTGGGTGTTCAGGGCCAAGCACTCTTCCCCCATGGCTGGGAGACAGGCTGCTGTTCTTACCTGACATTGTCATGCTTCTGGATGTAGATCTTATGAAACATCATGTCTTCCTGTTTGGCATTAATGTCAGCTTTCATCTCCATGGCAACATGTCGAGGAAGTACAGAGAGCAGGAGACGCTCCTGTGGAGTCAGACAGATGAACCAATTAAAACACCTGCTGCCCAGTTAACAAACACACTTTGTTCCTTACTGGGGAGAAATGACTCATCAGTTTGGTGAGAGATGAGTACAACCAAGCAAAATGGGCTCCATAAACCCAGTAGCTGATCCCCTAACCAGTCATATGCAATTCTGTTCCCAAACCCAACAGTAAGAATTCAATGATTCTAGAAGAAAAGCTATTATTTTTTTGTTCCAGATGCACTGGGCTTACAATTCATGGTTGCTGATTCTTGCAAATGAAGCAGCCGTGCCACTCCAAGTGTCCGTGCACCATTCTTGGAAGGACTCTGAAAAATGATATTGTCTGACCTCCCACACAGTCTCTGCACACCACCACGAAGTCTTCCTTCGCCTAACACCAGAGGAATGATATCCCAGCAGCCTTGGGCACTATTTAAAATTCCTTCCTTGCTTATCTAATTATCTAAGCACATTCCCCCAGCAGGCACAAACCTGCTCTTAGCAGTTAAAATGTTGTAGAAACGCCCCGATAAAACCAGCACGAAAAGTATTACACTGCTACACTTTAAAGTGCTATTAGTGCCCAATTGCATTAAGACCTGTGAACCCACCCACTCACCTACAAGAGTATTTTCCATAACCACATATCATCAACAGTTTGTGGCTCTCCTTTGCCCCTCACTTGGCACTTTTATTTACTGATCATATCTTTCATGTGACTTTTTAAACATTATTTTGCAAGCTGTTCCATATAAACTTAGCAAAAATTGACAAAATGATGACTTTCTGGTGATTCTCCTAAAAGCTCACATAAAAACAAGTGCTTGTTATTATTCTAAATTTGGTGCCAATTTCACACAGAAATGATAGAATTTAAATCTGCAGGTAATTTGTGCCCCAGGAATGCATTTGTTTATATCAGGAATCACACCTGAGAATGCTGCCCCAGAGCTTCATTCTACTCCCAGTCACACCCCATGAAGTTCAAAAGGTTTTGCTTATGAAGCTGGGGAGCATCTCCTTTGGGACCTGCTCTGCCGTGGTCCACTCCAACCTGCAGGCAGTGCACTGGACTAGCTGAAGAATCCCAAAAGCTTGTGCCACTCTTGTCTTTATTTTTTTTTCCCTGCAGTGAGCAGGAAGAAGAAAAAGGCCTTCCTTCTTGATGACACAGAAGATGGTGCAAATGAAGGTCCCTAACCTTATCTAACAGCTCATTAATTCTCAACAGCTCAGGGAGCAGCAGGGCTCAAACACAGGCCTGACTCAGAGGGGTCAGCAATCCTGTCCCAAGTACTCACATCACCAAACCACTAGCCCATACTGCAGTTATAGGCATATTTCTGGTTTCTAATTCCTAGTTTTAACTGAAAGTTCACCATTTATTTCTTCCTCTAAGGAGAGAGAGGAACCCTGGGAAAACTAGAGGAAGATGAATTCACTGAAAATGTGCTCAGCATGCACTGAGACATTTTATAATCTGTGGCACTGCCCAGTGCTTCTCTTCCCCCTTCAATGTGCACCTTAAAGACATTTCTTTAAGATTCTGCCTTCAGTCTTTGAAGAGATAGTAATAACCCAGAAGATGTGTTAGAGGGATTTCTATCTCTGCTTAAAACTACATCAGTCATGAAAAGATACTTATTTCTTAAAGTACTGTCACCTTCACTAGCATGCTGCAGGTGCTAACAGTTACATATTCACATTTTTTTAAAAAAAAAGCAGCTCATGAATCATGCACGTGTCCTTAGGCTTCTGTCAGCTATTGGTGCACTCCTTGATTGGAAAAACACAACACATTTGTATGTTTTCCAGAGTAAATGATGTATACACTGTTGTCATTTGCATATTCTAATAGGCATCCTCAAATGTGTGAAAGCTGCTATTTTATGTGTGATTTTACACATCCTGTAAATAACTTGGAGCTTTACAGGAGGTTCAGGGGCACCCACAGGTTTGGAACATTCCCCGTGGGCGCACGAGCATAGAGGGTTTACTTGCTTCCAAAACAGAGGCACATTCGGGAGCCTGAGTGTCACGAGCCCTCCAGGAGATTGTCATGTACATTTCTGAACAGCTTTTACTTGAGAACCCCCACCCCTACTCTTCCTGACACCACAGGCACTGCCAGATTAAATCACCAATATTTTCAAGACAATTGAGATCTCCAGGAGCTGCACTAAGGCTGCTCTGAACTAATAATCAGGGAATAAGATAGGCTCATCAGGTGAAACAAATGCATGTGGCACAACATCCCTTCATGCAGCTACTAATTAGGAAGTTGAGCTGTGCTACAGAGCTGAGCATTATCTTTATTCTGTTTGCTTGGAGCCATCACAGTCACTGAAAATAATGTTTGAAGCAAACAGGAAAAGGCTATAAGTGCATTTATAAGGCTTACAAGTGCATTTGTAAGGCATAAGACACATTAAAAGGCCTTCCAAACAACCAAATCCCAATGTTTTATTTCAAATGGAACAGAGAAATTAGGGTCTCCACTACAGTATAATTTTCATTTTGGTATAATAACTAGAAAGTGCTGCAGCCCTCGCTGTAAAATCACTTATTATGCACCAGCGAGGTGACTAGGACTCCTGTTCAACAAGTATAACAAGGCAGCATTCTGACCTGATAAAAAAGCAAGAGCAAATCCATATATAATTCTCACTTCAAAATAACATGCAAGTATAGTTCCACTGAATTATACATTAAACAAATGCATCTCAAGGAGCACTAGTCTCTAAAACAGGCACATAGATGGAGTCCAACACAGATTTACTCTGTTTACACACATACACATGGATATATGTGTGCATGGGTACACACTTTCCTACGACTCTGCATAGGAGTTTTAATTATTTATATAGTACTCTCCCAAGATGACCTCAAACCACTACAAATATTTAGTATCTTAAGATTATCCATTTCTTCTCAGGTTTTTACAAAAATGATGCTGAGTTGAAAAAAAGGAGAGAACAACTTTACAGAGACAAAAGACATGCAACGCTATTGCATTAAGACAGTGCAGTCTCAACAACCCATCTCTTACTCAAATGTTATTTCCTCCCTACAGAGTGTGGAGAACACCTGATTTTTCATCCAAGAATATTTTGTTCTGGGCAAAAAACAGTGATTCCTGTCATGGCTCTGCCCTAGGTTATCTCAAGTAATGAAATCCCAAGTGGTCTCTTCTGCATTGGACATTCTGGATTTTCTATTTACTTTCTGGTTAATTGTGGGTGCTGGTACATCCTTCATAAAGGAAAATACAAAGTCATTTGGCTAAGAAAATCTGTCTGTCTTTAACAGAGAGCAGCACACAAGAGCACCATCGATCTCCAGAAAAAGACAAGCAACTATAAATAACAGTGTTGGGCTGTGCAGTTGTGTTTCCCTCCACCCCTGTTAGGAGACTGGCTCTCCCAGATGTGGGCTGAGCTGCCCTTATTTGTATCTGCTGTCATGATTATCTCAATGCATTATGCATAGAGAGGCATCTGAACTGAACCTGGAGATCAATGTCAGTTCAGGCTGTGGCAGCAAATAATCTCATTAGGAGTCTCCAGCTGCCAGGACCGGCAGTTACTGCTGGAAGGACTGAAGAGCACTTGGCAGTGACTGGCTCTGACCCACATTTTTCTGATGTCCTGACTTTCTTATGTATGGTACAGTACTTTCTGGAGAGGGGGAGAAGAAAAAAGCATCAAGATTTGTCAGGACTGCTCTTGGGAGCTGCTTCTGAGATCCAAATCCAGCACAACTCAAGCATTTGAGCCATGTTGCTAAGGCAGTCTCTCAGCAGGGAGGATAGAGCTGTAATCAATAAGTAAAATGGCATAATTCTCTTGGCTCAATCCTTTCCTCCAAGGTGTGGAAGGAGGAATGGCTGCTCATTTCATCTTTCTGAGACTATATTTGTTGCAAAGGATAAAGGAGTCTTGAGTGTGACTCTTGTTTTCATACATAAAGTACCAAATAAGCACATGTTCACATTACTTCACAGTAAGGATTGAACCGCAGCTATGTCAGCCAGAGGTACCTCATGAAAAACTGCCAAAACACAAATCCATAGATGCAGATGAGCTGAGACATGAAGGAAGATGAATCTGAGCTGCCACAGAGATGCAAAGACTCCCCAGCTGATTCATTCTCCTGACTTCTCCCCAAACCCACAACCAAGCTCTGAGATATCTCCCAAGGGATGAGCAGAAGCCCTGTTTCATGATTCATTTTAAATTGGACTGAACAGACCACTATGAGAGGTACTGCAGGGCAGAGATGTGTATTAGCAAGGGAATAGTCAAGCTGCCTCAAAAGACCTTCCATGTCTAATTCCAAGAGATTCATTGCAAGAGAGTCCAAAAATGAATTAGGGGAGCAGATACCTTCAGTACCCTTGACAACTAAGCTGTATGTTGGCAGCAAGAGGACTTTTTATAACAAAAAACCAATGAAGCTGATGATGAGTCTTACTTTTTAAACAAATACAATTCATGTGAGGCCCATAAGATATAGAGAGGTGTGTAAAAAGGTAGGAACCTTTGGGAAAGGAGGGAAGAGGAACTTCTTTGGAGCCATCAAGGAATATTATGTTGTGTGGACCAATTCTTACCTGCCTTGCATCTACCTTTTGGCAGTGGCTTGGCAGACAATCTTGCCAGGCTGACCTTACAAACAGGGTCAGTCCAAAGCCAGTCTGTTGTACCTGCATTCAACACCTGGCTTCAATGATGGGTACAAAAAAACCCTATGCAGACTCTTTGTATACTGTGTAATTTTAATCCACAGAGCACATGCCACAGGATAAATCCACCAGAGTATTGGACAAGAACTACACCCCTGAGCTTTCTTCCAAACTTTTAAAAATCCTGTTCTCTATCATCAACCTATTCTTGCTTGGATTACTCATGAAGCAAGAAGCCTTCAAATCCCATCCTACAGGAACAATTTGCATGCTAATTCTGTTTCAGCATTTTCATTTTTAATTTCCAGCTGTTGCTCTTACCTGCTGCTGGTTTTCCCTTTGAGAATGCAGCCTGGCTTGGATGCATTCCCTGGTCTCCTGGAAAGCCTGTCTTTGGGACACCTCTGCTGGGTAGTGGGTACACACGCCTACAATGTTTGTACAGGAGAAGATGAGAACATTGGAGACCAGCTGCAACAAAAACAAAAGAAAAAATAAAAAAGAGAGAGAGAAATACTTGGTTACATTTTGGAAAACTGCCATTGGTAACAAAGCACCAGCCAGAATCCAGCCCTTTCCATGACTCCTTAATCCAACACATATTTAAACCTCAGGCTCTTAATTCCAGTGTATTTTACCTGCCTAGTCTTTAAAATATAAAACTTTCATATATGACCTCAAATATATGTTCTTACCACTGTGTACTACTTCACAAATAAAATGTACACTTTCACTGGTAATTCTGCAATCTTGCTTTTGGTTATCCATTATCTTGGAACTACTGTGACACAATTCAATCTAAAAATGCATTATTGCTCCATCATTGGAAGTATTTTATAACACACACACAGAGATCTGGCAGAGAAACACAAATATTTCCATGTTTGTGTACCCACATATCTGGCTCAAAAACATTTTGAAGGTACATTAACCATTATTTTAAAATTGTGCTTCAAATACTGCTGGTAAAGTGTTGGTATTCACAAGGTTTCAGAGGAACTGAAGTAGTTTTTATAATCTAGTTCCAACTCAAAATTTTACATTACGAGATAAAAACATAAGTTTTTTTCCTTTCTATGCATGAGTACAGAAATTAGTTGCTATTTCTGAGGCATATTTCAGCTGGACAAGCATGAAGGAAGAGCTATGTCACTCTTCTACTCCCATGTGGGTTATGTTTTGGTAAGGAAGCAGTCACATAACTTTTGCTGAAAACTTGTGTTGCAACCTTTTATTTCCTAACAATTTTTTAATAAAAATATTCATGCCCACTGCTGGTATTTGTTTCAAGCAACATTCTCAAAGCCTGTTCTGATGGCTTCATGTAAACATTTCCCTTAACAGAGGTCAGTCCCAGTAGGACTTTTTGAGACCTGCATAAGCTGTACTGGATCGCCCTTTGAGGACAGACTTATTTGAAACACCTCTCATTTCTTCTAGGGGGAAAGACTGTCAGACCACCAAGATTCTTAATAATACAGATCTTTGCTCTATACCCTAATGAGCCCAAATATATCCTTTGCCTTTATTAAATTTTTACTTGCAGAATAAAAAAAGCAGTTTCCAGACCAGCCCATTCTCTGAAAATATGGAGCCGCTCTGAAGGGCAGGAGAGCTGCAGAACACTCTCAAGCCCTGAGCTCACAGGGGGTGCTCAGGACTCCCCACCAACCCGGACACTGTGAAGGAGAGAGGAGCTGCCCCCATCTCAGACAGACATGGATCCACATGCCAAGAGTAACAGCCTCTCCATAAAAATCTGACTGGTGTTACTCCAACTGTTTGGCTACGTTCACATGGACAGCAACAATTCTTTTACGGACAACTCTGACTCGAAACAGGTTTTAGGCAGAAAAACCTCATCCTTCAGCTCAAAATAAGTAACACCACCAACTACAGCCAGAGGAGGGACTTCTCTCTGGGGATGGCTGCCAGTAGATGGCAACACTCCAACTTCCCAAGCTCTTGCATCCAAGCTCTGCATTTGGGCCATGTCCCTGAAGTGAGTTCCCACACTTGTTTACCACACTACAGCACAAGGACCTGCAGGTCATGGACACCCACAGGTGACTATCACCAATGCCATCGAGATGTATTTGCAGACAACTGGTTTTCTAGCAAGAAATTATTCTCAGCCCCTACAGATGGATCCCTCCATGCAGAGCCCACAGTTGGCGCTGGGATGGGGCTGCTGAAGATGCAGGGCACACATGTGAGCATGAAGTAAGTCCCAGTCCTAAACTCACACATTGCTTTCACAATTATATTCTTTCTAAGACTGCCTGGATCCTGCCATATCCAAGGTCCTCCACCTCTCTCCCCCAAGCTGATCAGATACCAGTCAACTCCCACCCAGATCCTGCCCAGTTAACCTGAGGCAGTCAGTGCTGCATCCACTGGGCATTTGATGGCATTTTTTGATGATAATGATAATTTTTGAAGATGAAAAATCCCCCTAGCACTAAAAAAGAAAAAAAAGCCAGGGCATACTATATTGAAGAAAAAGCTTTAAAAGAGTGTCAAAATAGGGATTTTCTAGGATTTACTCTGATTCCTACTCCATGGATGCACTGATTGAGACTCTCAGCCAAAGAACAGCACTTCTACAAATTCAATCTGGTTAATATTGGCTCAAAAGGGTTAAAATTAAACAGCATATTTTGCATGTCCAGATTTCAGCAAGATTCCCAAATCCTCTCTATTGGAGCTATTCAGTTGTGCAGTTATTAGAAAATTGGTCAGGGCATATAAAATGGCATAAGCATGTATGATATATTTTGAATGGATAAAACTGAGAACAAAGAAGGTTTTAAGGAAATAAGCAGTTTTCTGCTTTAATCCCAAGACTGGGAGATTTCATTTCACTGACAGTCACTAGCACAAATCCCAAAAAAACCTCCCCAGAACAGTGACTCAACTCTTCCACCAAGAACAGGGGACAATAGGTAAGTTTAGATGCCAGGCAACATATTGAGAATTAACCCAACAGAAAGAGGAACAACTCAGTCCTCAAAACAAGCTCTCTTTAGGTCTTTCTTGACAAATTGGTGTTGTGCCAACATAAAGTCCCCCCAGAGAGGTCCATGAGGAGAGATACAGTTGCTGTGATGATGCCTTAAACAGCCAGGCTGTGCTGCTCAGGGCATGTGGTTCATATTGGACACTGAGACAGGGAGTACAAAAAACATCATCAGAATTGACATTATTGATAATATTTTTGGAACACCAAGCAGTTTAACTTTTCAGCACTCACTAATGTCATTTTACACAAACCCAAGGGACTTCACAGACTGATTTACAAGACTGATTTACAAGACAAACTCAGATGACCATGCCTCATCAAGTAGGAACAAAAACTATATTGCAATGTAATTTTTAAGTAGCAGGGGACAGGTATCTGTATTTATTCTGTTTAGCAGGAGCTCATTTAATTCACAGTATGGCTTCTTTACAAAACCCTTAAACATAAGGAGTGAAATGACTGTGCAATATCTGTGTTATTGTGTAACTTTTCTGTGAAAATATCAAAGATCTGCAGAGATTTAAAACTGAAGCTCCTACTATTTGCAGCCACAGTTGATAGTGAGCAAGAGAACTTTGTTCAATATCTGTTCACAAGAATTTTCTACACAGGCATTTTAAAACAATAAAAAAAATTCTAGGAGCAATAAATTTTTTCACAGTCCTCTGTCTTAACAAAATAAATTTATATCCTGTTTGCCAAATGGTACTACTTGCTTATCAGCTTCCCTGCCATTTTGCTATGGTAACCAGCTTCAGTCCCAGGAGGAAAGAGATGATGTAGATACTAAAAATCTGATTCCCTAAACCCCATGGCCTGAAAAGTAAAAACATATTATGGCAGCTATTTCAGACAATCTGTGCTTGAAAAGTTCTTCAAGGCAATGCAGATATAATTGTTTGTTTTGTAGTTGATTTCCTTCCCCTGCCTAACTGGAGATTTAAAGAAAGAATATTCCTACCTGATTTTGGAAAACAATAGTTTCTAAAGACCATTTAACTTACATATAACTCTTAGATGAGCTATTAAACCTGCCTGTGTATTTCATAAACTAACACGTTTACTCTTACATGACCTGGGTGAGACAGACAAATGCTATACTGGTTTTACCAAGGCAGAGCTCCTCAAAGGTGATTCAATACCTAAGGAAAAGCAATGTACTATGAGGGGTTTTCAAAAAGCACCGTGACTCCTTAGTGCCACTGCAATAATAGATCAGTCAATCTCTGACAACAAAACAGACCAGACGGTTTCCAGTCGCTTTGATTTCATCGCACAAACAGAGAACTGCAGCGCTTTTGTTGAATCTCCCACAGGAAACTGCTTTCAATAATTTTTTCCCCTGGTGACTGAAGGGAAGAAAGACAAGAGATGGAAACAGTTTAGTTCCACATATTCTAGGAGTTATGAAAACCTGGTATTACAAAATCAAAACTGAGAGCTAAATTTGGCCTGACACCAGTGTTACAAAATTGATGTTTTGGGCACCTCAGGCCAGGCTGAGGATGAAGCAGTGGCCAGGGGAGAGCCTCCAGAACACCACAGCAGAAAAAGTATCAGCTTGCATCAATATTGCCACACTTCCCCCTGCTGTGTTTCTATTCGATAATTCTTCAAACACCAGATGCTATTCAATATGTAATTAAGAGAAAACAACATGCTAAGGAGAAATAGCATCAAGATGAATTTAGTTCCCTACCTCTGCCAGAGCAAAAAAGGCTGGCTACTGACATGAGAAGGTGGGCCATATTCCTTGCAATCTCATTGCTTATTATAAAAATCACAACTTCTGTTCTTTGCCAAGTTACTCTGCTTTGGTCCACTTCTCTTGCAGAGGCTCAGGGTAACTTCTGTTCTGAGATCACAGCATTAGGCTATTCCCTTAAGTCTCTAACACCACTAATCAGTATTCTGTTTCTTTATTTATTTTTCATTTTAATCAAAATATTATTTTGATATTTTTGTAAGGTCCTGTTTTGAAACAATTACATTTGAAGCTTTTACTGTGGGGCCATAAAACTGTACCAAGGAGAAATAAAGCACATTTATGGAGATTAAAAAGTCATGCAAAACAACCTGCAGCAAACAACAAACTATGTATCCCCTCTTTCCAGAGCATGTCACTGCTCTCCCTCAACTTTCCAACTCTCATGATACTCAGCCAGTAGCAAATTTTTTGTTAAAGTGATCATCTGTGCAACAGCCAGATTAAAAGCAGATAACAATTTACTTTCTAGGCTACATTTCAAAGTGGTTGTATACTGAATTGGCAAACTGGTCCAATTATTAATTGCAGGGGCAGACACTGAAATCATCTTTATTTTTGAGAGTTAGTTTTTAAACCTTTAAAAATTATAATGAAATCTTGAGTACTTACTATAAACAATGCAAGGACAAAAATATTATGATTACAAAAGCTCTAACTATCCAAGACAATTCTGCTGCACCTATATGTGCAATCTTGAATTGGAAGTATGGATAAATTTTAAAGACAAAAAGCGCAAACATTTTGAGAAAGTGTTGTTATAAGATATAGCTGGTGCTATTTTTTAAACACTTTCCCTGAACAGCAATTAACCCTCTATGGCCTCTTCGTATACTACTGTCTAATAAAAAAATTGGAGTAGCTACAGAGCCAAAGGCATAATGAAAATTAAAATGAAAGACAACATCAGCTGGCTCCAAGATCAAATTACTCATGTACTTGTGTTGTATATACAACAACATCTTTCATTTCCCAGAGCTACAGCCAGCAGAGTATTAAGATAGTGAAAACTTGTAGATTATCCTAGAAAGATAATTAAACAGTTAAAGTCACATGGTCTTCTCCCAGTGTTTGGCCAGTAAAGAAGAGTGTGAGGAAATCAGGAGGTTTCAATTTCAAATGTGGCAAGTCCTTTTACTGAATATTGAGAGAGAACTGCAACATCAAAAGATTTCATCAGTACACCAGAGCCTGAGAACAAATTTTCTGAAGGTGCTGTCTGGTGCCTTCCCTCTCTGTTCTGCTGCTGCTGCTGCACAGCAACCACTGCTTGGATCTTGAGCAGAACAGAAAACCAGTTACAGCCACTGCTTTCCAAAGGCTTCTCTAACACAAGGGTAGTGCTACTGAAGCCGGTGTGGAGAGTTTAGATGCCTCCCTAAGCAGAGTTGAACTGTCACAAAGTAGCAGAATTCTTCAAAGAGTGTTAGAGAGCGATGTTCAGCATATGCAGTAAATCTCATCAGCTGATGGTGAGAACAAAAAATTCAGCAGAAACACTTCTGAAACTTTTTTGACATTCCTTCTGTTTGGTGAGCCCACAAGGAACAAAAGCTGCCCACCTCACTCTTTCAACTAGATTCTATATTTGGCATAAAGTTACTTGCTGAGAGTGACACATGGTATTTTGGGTGAAAACACTAAAAGAACCCTTATGCCACTTGTAAATAGCTCTGTTCAAGAATTGCAGTCAATAAAAACATTAATCTGATGCCATCCTTTCTGTGTATTTCAGTGACCATCTCACCTTTCCAGACCCAATATAAATTGATCTCTCAGATATGATGCTACTCCCCTGAGGAAAGCCAAACAAGTATTTTGCCCCACATAAGTTCTTTCTTTAGAACAAAAATTCTTTCCTTAGAATTAAAAAAAAAAAAAAAAAAAAAAAAAAAGGCAAAAAACCAACATCTAATTTACCTTTTAAATACATAGTTGCAGGTAGAGACATAATACACTACACCCTTAATTCAGAACAAAAAATCAAGATATTTATATTTTTCAATTCTTTTAGTTGTTTCAGAGAATATCAAAACCTTTGATGCTACATTCTTAATTGTAATGCTTCACACCTTATTCTATATAACTTTAATTCATTTACTGATTGTTGTAACTGCAAATCTATACATTCTTGCCCACCAGTATTTGTAATGTCATGAAGAATACAATATTTATGATTTGGGATTTCTTTATAATTAAAACTTTTAAATCCTGGTTTTATTAAAGAACAAAACATTAGCAATACAGATTTTTTTTTTTATAATCAAGCTTCTCAAGAGGAAAAATTCTTACATAAGATGGGTAAAATGGAAGTAGATAAATTCTGCTTCTCTATCAGTGTTTTATGAATTTTTCTGCTGGGATTTCATTTTCTTTCATTACTGGCTGGTAAGATCAAGAGGAGAATATACTGTCCTAACCAAATCTTGATGTAACATCAGCTAAAATAAATGTTTCTGTGCCTAAGTGTTCCTGGAACTCTATCACAATCCCAGGAAAGCATCCTTTGCATAGTGGCACAGCCTTGGAGGGAAGAAGTGCTGCACTTCTCTAGCAATAAAACAGTAGGGAAAGAGATTCCTGGGTCTGTCATCCATCCTCAACGAATCTCTGTGTGAACAAGTTTTTCTTTATCTCCATACTTAACAGTTTTTAAAAGCTACAAATCAGCCCTGGTTTTCACGAAGGGATCCTTGACAGTGATTCAGAGGAGGCGAGCATGGGAAGCTGGCATTCCAGGGAAACACCCGGTGCCCCTTGGACTCTGAGAGAGCTTAGGGGGAGGCTTCTTCCACTAAAACAGGGACACTTCCCCTTTCCCCTGTTGACAATTCACGCCCTGCTTTTTTATTTAAATTACCACCCAAGTCTTTGCAACCAGGCTGTCTCCTTCAAACCCAGTGGCTTCTTATCTTAAGAGATGGAATACCAGCCAGATGCTTCTCCTGAGCACAAGCTGCAAGTCTGGCCTGTTTCAGATCTGCTGTGGCAGCCTCCAGAAGGAACAGCACAATAGAAAGGGAGGACCTGGATTGATACACATCTCCTGAGCATACTGCACAGTATTTTTAATGTTTTAACCCTCCAGCTCACTTAACCTGACCCTAGTGAAAATGTATTTCTAGCATGAGTGAATTCATCTCCCTGGAAGTGTGTTTATTTCTGATCCACAGAGGTGACAAAGACTTCAGCAACCAAATAAAATCTCACCAAAATAAAAGTCCTTCAAATGGGACTTGAAACATTAGGTACTTCTCTTTGGGCATGTGAAAGTGGATGAAAGCTCCTAGGCTTTCTGTGCATGACTCACAGCTGTCACTGGATAAACATCTTCCCATAAAAAAACATGTCAAGATAATTTTGACAACTGTACAAAATTTGCCCAGATGCACGATGGCTTAGGCAATTTAGACAATGACTTTAGTAAAGAAAATTAAGCAAAGCTCTGATATTCCAGCAAAATCATTTGTTCTGCAAATGATTGTAATCACATTTGAGTTATTTTCATGCCAATCCCACCTGTCCCCATGTTCCCAAGACACGAGTAGCTGGTAAGATGAGAAGATACAATAGGTGTACAATTAGAAAAATATTGTAGGTGAATAGAAGTTGGATTAAGATGTCTGGTTATCCAGATCTGCACAATGTCTCTGGAGCTGAAGGGAACTGTAATCAATGAGGAGAAAAGTCGAGAAATGTACTTTATTCATCATTTATATCCTATTTTCTTCCTTATCTGATGGAAGGGATGTGAGGGAAGGAAGACAAATACTAAGGTTTTCTATCAGGCTCTCTTAAATTTAGACTGCTACCCTTAAAGTCCATTAATACGCATCAACTAACTCAACAAGCAAATACATAAACTGATTTAAGCCATGGTGGGAGCAAGATTATGTTTACTTTGCTTTCCTGCATTTTATTTTTTCCCCTTGGAATGGGTTGTGCCTGGCAGCTGAGTACGTGATCTCAGCAGAAGAGACTTCTAGAGTCCAGGATCCCAGTTCTTCACAGTCACCTCCATGGCTGCCACTACCTCCCCTCCTCCTGTCCAGGGGTACTCTGCCCTTCCCAACATCCTGCACAGTGTCAGCAAACATGCTCCACAGAGAAGCACATGTCCAAGACTTGTGGTTGCACTCAACAGCTATGAGAGAAAATGTCTGTACTAAATAGGCAAAAGCATGAAGACAAACTCCCCCCTGCTTCCCCTTGTCACAGTGAATCCTAGTCTTTAGTGTTTCTGGGACTATTTCAGGGAGCCCTGGACTCAGATACAGGCAATGCATCACACCCCTTATCTTCCATCGTCATTTAAGCACAGGAGTCACCTCCAGGTCACTGGGAAAACAAAAATATTTATCTAGTTACATGAAAGTCTTATTTATCTGGGAAAAAGGAACATTCTCCAATTGCTCAGCAGGCAGAAATGAGTGCCCTAAATATGGTCTGTAAGATATAAAAATTACTATTTCCCAGGCATTTAGAATGGGAGGTGGTGAGTTAGACTGGTTTTGTTTGTTTGTGTGGGAAGAAATATAAAATGGGAGAAAGAATGGAACACAGATGGGTATTTTCATTTTGATTTAAAGAAGACCTGCTTTCTTCTGCTGCTGCTGGATTTCAAATCAAGCCAGAGCAGCTTGCCCACAAGTTCTGGTTCCTTGCTATTAACATCCCTATCCCAACATATATTTTTAATAAACAAAACTTACCAAGCACCACCAGCAAAGTTTGAACTCTTGAACTGAAGCAGTGGCTTGCACTAGATGAGGTGAAGGAGCAGCATTCATAGCAGATTGCACAGATTGTGCACAGCCACCACTAATATCCAAGTCAATCTATGAGGGACCTGGCTGGATCACACACTCTCCTTCAAAGGCTGATGTGTGGTTTTGTCAGCTGTTACAGTAAAATGGGTTTACTTCTGCATCAGAGGGGTTGAGATTTGTTATCATATCTGGCTGCTGGAGCAGCTGAGCATACTGATCTCTAAACAGATTTGGATTCAGCAACACAAAAACTCGGTAAGCAAATTCCTGACCAAATTTTAACTGAGCCCAGTGATCAGCTTGAAGGCACATTCCTTGGCCTTCAGCTTTGTCATGCTGAATTTCAAAGGTCTACATAATATAATAAAGAATTTTATAGAGAAGCTCTAAAAGACACTTCAGAACTGTTTATAAAGGCAAGTGTAACACAACCTAATGACAGTGGTTACGACTGGCTCTGTTTATAATACAAATTACAACACAATTTAGCCTGCCTTGATTTCACTGTACACAAGCCCTCTCCTCTGTGCCTTTGGAGCTGCACTACTGCACTCTTCCTGAGCCTTTCATTCTGCCTTCTTTGCACAGTAAATCCTGTATTACCCACCCTGCACTTTCTTGTCAGCTCCCCAGTTCTGTCTGTCCCCAAACACACACACACAAACGCCTCACGATTCCAGGCTTAAACCAAATGACTATTTGTAAATTAGCCAAGATGAACCTTATTCTGTTCCAATAGCTTCAACAATTTGGATACTTGCTACCACGTGAGTTTTTCACAGCACACTCTGCAAGGCACAATTTACATTGCTTTCCAGAAACTGAAGGAAAACATTTCAAGGTAAATTTTTGAGGTGTATGTGTCAAAAACATTATCCAAGCCCTGTACCGCAAGACCACACCATTAATTTCTGTAAGCATTATGAAATGGCAGGAAGCTGGATTCTTGAATCAAGATATGCTACAGCTGAAAGATAATGTAGTAGGATACTGCTTTTTCTCACTGTCAAATGTGTAGGATGAATATACTGAAAATACTGGTATTATAATACTGTAAAAATTCCACTGTAACAGAAACAAACAAATCAACCTTGCTTTCCTGGAGATGCACAGTTTGGAAGAGCTTTTGAATTCTGACAGTTGAAATAAGTTGGGTTGGCTGAGAGTTGGGTAGGATATAAAGAAACTAAATCCAAATTTCTGCTGTTAGTGGAAAATTCTGAGCTGTAACTGAGCATGTACTTTTATTCTCCCAAAGATCATTACCAGAGATTATGCAGCTGAATAGGTTTTCTGAGGTGAACTTAAAATAGACCGAATATCATACTAACCTCCCCAAGAGGATACTGTACACCACTGAATTGAACTTTGAAAACCAATAAATTATGATTATTTAAAGTAACCTAATCTGAGGAAGACAGACAGAAAAAATAGGCAGTACTTATTTTCAGAATTTTCTGCAATATGGCAAGAAGACAGGACCTAAGAGACCTCCTAGACTATAGAGCACATTTCCCAGTTGCCTCTTAAAAAAATGTCATAACCAAAAACTGATACCACAATTCTATTGAAGTTTAAAGTCCACTGAACAGCAGTAGTTGCTTTTCTTACATTATATTATATGCAGTATTTCTCTTAATATATTCCAAAGAGACATTTTTTCCTGGAGTGGACAATATTGACAATAAACAAATTAGCATTGAAACTTCTTTCCCTGTCATCATCATCTGTTGCACCACTGCTCAAATATTTAGTCATGGCATTAGATTTTTAATTTCCAAGAACACAGCTCATGTGTACTTGGCCTTGCCTAGTAAGCCTTTCACAAATCAGCCCTTGTATCATGTGCAGATTTATTAGTTCATTTCAAAACAAAACGAGTTTATGAAAAGTACTTCCAGCATTGAAGATAACTGGATTAAACAATAGCCTAAAGAGGAAAAACAGCCAAGAGAGGTTTTGCTGTCTACTGAAAAACAGGTACGGTTATTGCCTCTAAGTTTGGGAACTGAGAGCCACACAAATGAAGAATTTAGCAAGAGATAATAATAAAAAAGTGGTGTAAAATGTTTCAGTGTGTGATCAGATCCATGACTGTGGCTTGAAATCCCAAACTGGTTCTTTGCCATGCTACTGTAATGTGATAGCATTTGTCAGTCTAAATCCAACAGGGAGCTCTTAAGCCATTTTGATAGGATAAAGATATTGGAACCAGTTGTCTATTCTTATCAGTTTAACTGTATCAGCTTAAGACAGATAGAACTAGAGAAATTATTAATTATATCTCTAATATGTTATTTATTCACACACTTCTTTGTGCTTTCTGGTGAAGCAAATAAGAGCTCTCCCTTCAAACATGAAGTAGGTGGTCCTTGACAGCACTGGCACATCCTGCTGCAGCTCTGGTAAAATAACAGTAAACAGAAGAAAAAGTGAAAGGATAGTGAAAGTTACAAGTCCAGATATTCAATGCAAAGTAGGACAATAGAGAAACACAACAGACTAAACCAAAAGACTTAAATGGGTAATTTTTGTCATTGACTTCTTCATCCTCTAAGGTCTACAGGACAGACTTTAAAAGTAGCCAACTGCTCTTTGAGAACACCAAGCACAAAATTGACTGATGTACATTGTCTGCCTGCAAACCAAAAACCTCCAAAATATTCCCTCTTAAGAAACCATTTCAGAAATTTATAGCAGAAATCAAGTGATAAACCCAACTAGTCCAGCAAGTCAGGTGCTAAGCTGTTGGCATCATGTCAGGCATCACAAGCAGTTGTGACCATTGCTGAGTTTGTCTGATGCTTTTGTTATTACCATAGCCTGCTCAGCAATTTCTCATGTGGTTATCATCTACCAGTTTCCTTCTTGCATTCATGTTTAACTGAAAAGTTCACAAAGTCTTTGCAGTTCTGGAAACCGCACACCCAAAGAAAGAAGGGAGAGTGTAGTGAAACCTCAGAAGAGGCAGAACCCACACCAAACAGGACAGAAGAAGGAAATGGAGATCAGAACAGAGGACCAAAAGCAGTAAGTTATGGACAAAGAAGCACAAACAGCTTTCTGGAATGATTATGTATTTCCTTCCTATATAACCTGAAACCAAACCATTATTTTTTTCCCGCTTTTATTCTGCCTCAAAAATCACTTCTGTGGAATAACAAACTACACAATCCCTTCAACTGGCAGGTCTGCAAAAAACCAAATGGTCTCTGTCGCCATTCCTTGCTCAGAGAATGTAAGTATTAGACACTGTATTTGTTCTGAGACTGGCTTGAACCAGAGAAGTGAATAGAGGCTGCAGCAGCAAATACCTAAATGCTGAATAATGTTCATCAGCTCACTGGCAAATTTTTATCTTGTTTCAAACAAGACTCAGTGGGCAATGTGTCACATTTCTGAGCATGAGTACTCAACTCCAGAGATTCCATTTGCCCTTAAAATACCACTTTTACAATGCAAAATTGCCGTATCTGATTCTCGGTGCTGCACAGAGCATGAACAACTAGCTTAAAAATGGCTGTTTAATTACTTCAGAACAAGCTGTGCTCTTGTGAAAGAGAAACTAGTTGGAAAATCAGCATCATATTTTATTGGACTTACAATATGTAAATGTGAGCTGAATATCCAGAGCTTGGACTCCAAGGAGAATATTTACCTTCCCCAACATTTCCTACCACTATGGATGGGCCAGATGCTAGATATCATCCAACTGTGCATGTATCAGTTCTGAACAACAAGAACTAAAATGCTACAAGTTACCTATCCATGAGAAGAAAGAGAATTAGAGATTGAAAACAACAGAAACAGAAAGATATATTGGCTTACTACCCATTCCTTTCTTTAATTCAAGGAGCAGGAACAGCATGATTTCTTGCAGGAGGGGAAAGGTACAGAAAAGAAAGAGCCAAAATTGTACATTCTCCTAAGTCCACCATCCTTTACACTGTCATAAAAGTCACTAGAACTGGAGTCAATGTGGAGTCACTGACTGAACAGTAAAACAACTTGGCTGTGAGTTCATGAAGAGCCTGACTGCAAGCATGTCTTCTCAGCTCTGCTCCCGCTTCTCAATTTAAGTGTCAAACAGCAGCTCCAGCACCAAAGGAACAAAAGATACACCTGGCATAAACAGCTTCCACTTCACGGAGAAGAAAGTCAGCCCCTGGTCTGAATGAGATGGAAAATGTGCTCAAGCATACTGTTTCCTAAACTGTCTGGAAGCAGTTGAAGATCCCTGACATTGAAAATAATCTTATTAACAGCAGGTGCAGTTCCCTCAAGGGAGGTGAATAATCCTATGCTATGGCATCTCAGTCTTTCCCCAGGTCTACAGAATTGCCTCAGCCCAGACACACTTAAATCTCAGCCACCAGGTGTGCCATCAAGCCCCCTTTTTACCTCCTGTGTCTGCAAGAGCTGTATTAAACAGACAACACACATTTCTTCAGGTTACCTTACACCTCATCTAGTCAAGCAGTTTGTGCTGGGACTGAGACCCATACAATATTGACACCGTCACAAGTACTTCATTCAGACAGAATTTATTTAATCACTGAAGCTATTCCCACTAATTTTTACAACTATCATGGGGGGGGGGGTAATCTTTCACAGAAATTACTAGGTTTCTGAAAATAACTTTTTTTCATATATTCCCCCTTTCACCACAATCTGTTCTGATCTTTAGGCCTCAATTAAAGTGTTTTAGGTCCCCCTGAGTATAATTCTAGTCCTCCTCTATTTGGCAAGATATACAGAAAGGGGATTTACAGTCCAGACCTCTAGGATTAAGATTCATACAGAATTTTAGCACTTCCAGGGGAACATTAACTTACCAGATCTCAATATATCAGATCCCTTTCCATGTCTATTTTGGTAAATCAGTCCTTCCTGCCTTTTGTTTGGCCTTTTCTCACTGTGTGCATTACAGAACCCATCTTTCATTGCTCTGCAACACCTGATTTAAAACCATCTTGGGCATATTCAAGGTATGCACATTAGAAATATTGTCTAGATCCTATGCTGCAGGACTCAGTCACTAATCCATTTAAGGAGCGTGAAGTGATAGGAAAGTCAAATGCAAATTCAACCAGAATATTTTTTAAAAATTGCCTTTTTCTCCTGGTTCCACAGGGAAATCAATTTCTGGCATTTCTGCCCACACACTCAAAGATCTTTCAGGTGTATAGCTGTCACCAGTTCATTAAGATGCTTTGATGAGGTGTTTTTAGGATCTAAAACTCTGTATAAAAAGTTAAATTTGTAAAAGCAGTTTAAACAAATGAGCTGCTTATACAGTAAAGCATTTACTTTGAGCACTCAAAATCAATGTATGTAATTACAATTAATGTACTTCTTTAAAGGTCAAAAAAAATCTTAGTTCTTGTTCCCCTTCATATTCTGGTTGAGCAATTATATCCTGAGTTTCGATGGAGGCAGACACTGAGAGGTATTAACAAACACAGTGAGGGTCACTGTTCAGAAGAAGAGAGGCTGTTGATTTTATTTCCCACTGGAATCTACTGGGAATAAATGAACTAAAGGATTCCAGAAGAACAGCTTGTTCTCCAGGCCTTGCTCAGTTCAAATAGGAAAAACATAAGTTATTAAAATATATACACAGAGCACATAGCCTGAAACAGGCTGTGAGTTCTTTTGCTCTCAAAATCACAAGCCTAGACCACATGCCTTTACTCTCTCTTCTTACTGCTTTACAATATTATTACTAGTGACATGTCAGCACTTCTGTCCATGCTACGTCCCTCATCCGACTGTCAGAGACTGCTCATACCACAGAGATTCCCATTCAAACCAAGTTTTCAAAGTGGTTTCATAGCAAGACAGCTAATAACTGAATAAAAAAGGGGCAGCAGCCCCTTCAAACAGGTTCAGTCTTCCAAACCAGCAGGCAAACTACCATGTACTGCTACCTCTGCCAGACAGCAAAACTCCACTCCTGATACCTCAGAGAGAGATACTTCAAGAAATCCTACATTAGACCAACCTATCACTACAATAATGCACACAATATTCCTCTATTTTTGGTATTGGCTCTTCAGCATGATGGTTAATGTTTCTTTTGCTATCCTAAATTCAATATGCAGGGGGACAAGGGAGCACTGATCTCAGCCAGTCCTCTTGGTACTTAACTGCTACAATTTATGCCTTACCACCAAACTCTAGATTTAGTTACTGATTTCAGATGTAAAAAGGAAAGAGTTAATTTTGTATCATCAGAAAATACACTAACAAGCGTTAAATGATTTCCTACTCGATCATTAACCTGTCAAATTCAGCATAATAAAATCATCACCAGTTTAAGGAACTACAAAGGACTTGTCATGGAGAGAATTTTAAGAACATGACAATCATGTATAAATTTTAAAAAGTAGTGATGATCCTTTCTACAGCTGGATCCTGAAGAATAATTTTCCACCTTCACACAGTAAAAGCAAATATTTCTGCAAGAAGCTTTTTTCTTTTAAAAAAAAATCTTAAAACTCTCTGAGCTTTCTTGCAAAGAACTCATTTGAATCACAGAGACTCTTGATGCGACGCTTTAATGCTTTCCATGAACTAGGCAGTGGTCTGGGCATACTTTATATTTCCTTGTAATCTATCACAACCTATTACAACTATCAACCAGTGTTAAGGTGGGAGAACTAACACATTTTCCATCCACATTATGCCAGCTCTCAAATGCCAGACCTCTACTCCCAGTGTGTCTGCAGAGCCTGCAGAGGCCGTGCAGTGATTATATTGCAATCTCAGCTGTGAGCAAGTTACTGCTGGCCGATTTTCTAATACAGTGTTAAAATGCAAGAGATAATTCCAGGATCTCCATAAGCAGTAGGAGGAGGACAGTATTCCAGGCACAGTTTGCACTCCTGAGTTTGGAAACATCTGCACTATCAGATAAAGAGCCTTTTATAAGCAGTACTAAGTTAATGAATTTCTCCGAAGCACAAAGAGAGCCACAGAACAGAGATCCTTTAGTGGTAGCACACTGACAGATGAGGCCTATAATTTTGTGGGAGGAATTTCAGTGCAACTGCTTTTCCCTCACTCAGTTGTTTCTTCTGGTGACCAGCTCCAATACCTACAGCCTTCCTAGAAAGAGGGCCAGCAGGCCAGCCAGGGGTTTCAAGCTTCAGGATTTCCCTGACCACCCTGCTGCCACTGGATTTAGCACAGCACTGAGCCACCTGACAGAAACCGTGAGGTTCAGACCCACAAAAAAAGATCTGTCCTCAGGACTCAAGAAAAGAGGGTCTTCAAGGTCATTTCAGAAGGCTTCCTCACCTTATTCTGAATAACTGACAAACTAAGCCCTTTGGGTATTCACAGAAAGGAGGGCTGCTGGCTAAGGACTGGGTGTCTCCACTAAGCACATCTTTACACAGCCAACAATTTCACTGGTGAAGTGAGCAGACAATACTTAGGGTGGCCTTGTCTGATAGTGATGAACGAGACTGTCCTATCTCATTCATTCACTCCTTTGCTCGTAGTCCTGCTTGATTTATTTGTAGCAGCAATACATTAATGTTATCTGACAGCTACTATTAAAGTGTCACAAGCACGTGTATGCAATAACACAGATGCTGCAGGGAATTTGCTGCAGGCCGCTACCCTCCTAGGCACAGAAAGCAAGGGGAGGCAGGGGAAATACCTTATAAAACAGAGATCTACTCCTTATTCCTCTTATAGAGGAAGAAAATTTTCAGGGAAAACTACTACAGAGACGAAGCACAGGCAGAAGGCATGGTAACATTCAGACAAAATGAATGCTATGAGTTTTCTCATCTCTGCCTGATAATCACAAAACCCAGCAAAAGCAAAACTAAACTCAGCCACCCATAGGGCAACATCCCACTCAGGTAGCCCATGCAAGAAGATGGGCAGACTCACATGGCAGTGCTGCATTAAGTGGAAGTGTGATAATGGGCTGCTGGAACAGCAGGAGACACAAGGAAAATCTTCTCTCTTCACTTTTTTTTTTTTCCTTTTTTTCTCCTTAACAGCCATGTAGAAGCATGGTGATAAAATGGCATGCCTTTGGTTGATAACATTTCCTGCCTCCATGGCCCCTCAAGTACTTACAGATCTATTCTTATACCATGCTTGAAAATTAGAGATAATGCCCTCATGTCTCATACATATAGAACAAGCAAATATTTAGTCCAAGGTCACAGAAAAAACCAGCAGCAAAGCCAGGATTTGCATACGGATTTCTCAAGCAGCAGATTATCCAACACTTTAATAAAAGCATTCACCATCTTCTCTGTCCCAGCCTCTGAGACAACAGTTAAACAGGGAGAACTAAGCAAAATATTCTTGCTGTGTCATCTGAAGTCAGAAATGTTACAGAATTTGCCTTAACCATATACTCTGTGAGTTCTGAGAAGTTGACTCCAGGTCCATAACTTATGAAGGGCTGGAAATACCTGACAGCTGCAAAAATCTCAGATACTGACGAATAAAACCACTGTGATCTAAAGAACAGCAACTTCAAGAACCAAAGAATTATTTCTGTTCTGCATGAGACAGAGATTTTCATCTGCAAGTAGGTGGAGGACATGTAAGAACCTCGCTGGCCCATTTTCAGGGCCTCATTGAAACCATAAACTAGTTTGTCCTCAATATTCATGGACTATGGATCAGAATGACCATTATTATATTCACTGAAATTCAATGCATCAGGTAAAACAGTATAATTCTGTTAATTTTTCAAGGAATGCTGAAACTAGCCTCTAGAAAGACAGTTTGAACTGGGATGTTTGTCACCTGTCAAACATACAAAAATCTCATAATTTTTTTATTAGGACTGATGTCTCATGTCCTCTCCTTCCCTACTTTAAAAAGGTATCACTGCAAAGCCCTACTTTCTGTCACACAAATAAATTAAAAAAAAAAAATATTTTCGTGTTGCTCAAGTGAGTTGACTGAGCCAGCTGGTGTTGCCTGCTAATCACAAAATGTAGTAACACTTATAATCAGGCAGAGTATAAAGCAAGGTCAAAAAAAAGGTTTTGCTTTGTATTAACTGGTACCCGTGCCATCAGTTTGATGTAGTTTACTAAAGATTCAACCACACAAGGCCTAGCAAAACCATGGCTGGAAAGGTTACTGCGTCTTCTCATGTCAGAGTACTCTTAAACCATCAGTGTGGTGCACTTTGCTCAGTCACCCCCACCACAGTCCTCCAAGCATCTTTCCTTCTACTCAACAGGATGGCTGATGCCCCAAGGATCAGCAGGGAAACAAGCTGTAACCTATTACCTGCACAATCTACCTTCTCTGCTTTCAGTGCTAATATGGTCAAAAAAAGGGTATAGGTCAGATTTGCACAAGTATTTAGGCCAGATGTGCAGATAAGCAGTTAGACTATGTAGACATACATTAAATCACATTAAGTGCCTATCTGCACTGTTTTAAACTGAGCTTCTTTCCCTTTATCAGATTCATAGTAATTCAATTGGAGCTGATTAGAAATTAAGGTCTCCAGGGCCAATACAAGAAGTTTATATCACATCACTCCAAGCCACACTGCCAGCCACAAACTGCTTGTTGTTTTGTGAACAGAGACCCTGTGCATGCAAAGAGGTGCCAGCTGAATAAACCAGGGAGGGCGGGACACTCTTTTTGTGGGGGACACAAACCCTGAGTGTGAGCTCTGCCGAGGAACAGAAGAGGAGGCTGATGATGGCTGTGTTCGTGTGCTGCTATATCTCAAGCTGTGCCTTGGCTTCAAGTGCCCCAAGGGGTAAAAGTGCACTAAAAACAAAGGCCAAATAAAACATGCTTTAATTCGCAGCCATTATAACCTCAGCTGCAAATATAACTGAAGCATGTTTCTTTTTAAAGAAGCAACACAACACTTTCTCCCTCCAGCCCTGTTGACTTCAAAGGCTTCAAAAGTAACTTGATGCCACGACTAGAGGCAAAGCTGCCATTAAGTGCCAACTCCTGCAGTTGCAGTGATTTTGAGGCCCTAAATTCTGTTTTCATTATTTACCTTCAAATGAATTTAAAAAACAAAAAAATAATGAACGAAAGTAAGACGGGATGCAGTTTCCAACATGGCTGTCTGCGTGCCTGCATGTTTGACAGGAGCTAGGGGGTGAGTAAATGCACAGAACCCACAGCTGCAAGACATAACCTTACAAATCCTTCTGACAGACTCCAGGGAGGACCATCTCTCCCTAGAACTACACATGGCTTGCCACAAAGGATTTCTTATGTCACCGTCCCCTCTTTTATTACACTTTCTGCTACCAGATTTGATCAAGTTGAGCACTTGCAGAAAACAAGCATGAAACCCATTTTAAAGTGACTTCTCCAGTGTGCATATATATGTCACAGGTCACTGGGTTTAGTCAGCAGACCTTTAATCCATGGCTCAGCACATCAACTTCAAAAGAAACGGAGTTCCTGCATCCACATCACACACACAGACTTGGGGACTCCCTGAACTCAGCTGCAAGGCACTGCATGGCTTGCCCTGACCCCTGGTTTAGGCTCCTGAAGCCCTCCCCTGACCTGGAGCCACAGACCAGGGGCCAGGTGAGCTGGTAACTTTAGAAGACTAAAGGCAAAGGGCAACAAGGCACCCACTACACCATGCTGTGTTGACACTGCCAGTCATTCCACCTCTGAAAACCAACCAGAGCACCAGTCCCTGTGTTGTCAGAACTGCTGCACTGCAGCCTGAGCTCTACTGGCAAGTCCACATGCTCAGCTACAGAGAACTAATAGGGAGGAGAGAGGGAAATAAAAAAATTACACAAAAGGGAAGGAGCCCTGTGGCTACCATGTTCTTTGAAGAAGAATTTGTTCCTTGCTTATGCTGCTGATGTTCTGGTACAGACTGCACACAAACAAGACATTCCCAAGCTTTTAATTTATTTTGGCGTTCCCAACAAGCACAAATATAAAGTTACACTTCAGAATTTCCTGTCCCTGCATATTTAAAAATAATGCAGCCACACCAAACCTCCTTGGCCACTGCTGGGTCTTTGGAGAGAAGGATCAATTCAGACAATAGCACCTCTTTGCTTTCCAATTCTCCACTAACAGATGAAAAAGCAAGGAGAGAAAAAAAGCTGAGGAACAAATGAGTTGACTCATGTCTTCAAAGTGTCCTTTTAAGATGACCAAGTAACTATTCCTTAGCCCAAACCAGAATGAATGCAAGTCTTCATATAAAAGTACCTTGCATAAAGGCAGATGCTAATCACAAAAGCCTAAATTGAAACTAAATACACTCAAGGAGACTTCCCATTTTTGCCAGGGCAATATCCAGGCATCTTGCAATCTTTCAGTTAAAGTAATAGGAGAACTAGAGGATTGAGAGCAAAATAGTCTTGAGGAACAAGGCTGTAATCCAGTCACACTTGCACATGCATCTACACCATCCTCTGGACAAGACCTGATGGAATAAATTAGAGCAGTTAAGTGAAAACAAAAGTAATAAAGATTTTTTTTTTTTTTTTTTTTTTAGCAGATAATGACAGCACAAGAGACTTCAGCCCAGCTTCCGCCTCTGCAGCAGACCCACTGTACAACCCACAGCTACTCACTTAATATCATTATGTGCCAGAGCTTGGTTGTGGATTATTTTTGTTTTGTATCCCTTCTGATATTTAATCAGGCCTCTCAGAGAACAGTTTACAGTTTGTTACTATGCAGCTCCACAGCCTCTAGCACAATGCAGCTCCAGTCCTGGTCCTAGGAGAACAGCCTCATAACCATTTATTACAAACAGCGTGGCCGGCCGGTGGCAGCACGGAGAGGCTGGAGCAAAGCACAGAATACACAGCACAATTACTCTTCATGATTTAACCCCACAGTCCTGTCCCTTGGACAAAGTCTATCTTGGCTCCTTCAGCTGGTCAGAGTAAACTCTTTAATTTCTACAAAAGATAAATCAATGCACTTACAGCAGCATAAATAACAGTTGTTTCCTATCACCTACCTCTAAAGCCTCAACCTGTTGAATCCACTCTGCCACCCAAAGCCCCAACCAACTTGCTGAGTCACAACAGGCAGCCATGAAGGTTATCTTCAAATAGCAACCTGGAATATCATTTCTTCCTTCCAGGCCATCCTTGTCTCTCTCAGAGATATACTTTCCCATGACCACAAATAAAACCTGTTTTACTTGTGTTCTATTTAAAAGCAATTTGTAAAAAAGAAGCAGTGAAAATAACAAACAGACAATGCCTTTTTCTTTAAATCTTTCCAACATAAAATAGGAAAGAATGCCTAGAGGTTTCCAGGCCAGTACAGTTTTCTTGGGGTTTTTTTGTTTATTTTAACATAATTAATTTTGAAAGCATGAGAGCAGGACGTACTAGTACCAACTATGTTATCTCAGCAGTGCTGCAATTTCCCATAGCTTACACTATCTGCAGGACCTCTGTTTCTTTCTGGTCATGAATTCAGAAACAATGATAGAGCTGAGTAAATCATGAGTCTTGATGAATAATAAAGCACAGAAATCCTGCATTTGACCAAGGCTTCCTGGCTGGTGCCTTTATGGAAAAAGCTTGGCATGGGAGATGCCTCATAAACTCAAATACTTACCATTAGAAAGACATACAAAACCTATACTTCCCTGAACCCAACCTTATCACCAGTTCCAACTTTTCCTCACTACCCTTCATCTGCAAAGGGTACTGAGTGTGTTGAGAATGCCTACAGTGTATTCACAGGCAGAACTAGTGAGTTCACAGATGATGTAGGCAGGCAGAAAACCATGTGGGTGCCCTAATGACAGAAGTCCTCCCAAATGCAGCTCAGGACCCTGGAAATGCAGCCACACAAATGCTAGCTGGCCCAGCCAGGCTCACATCTGTCTGCAAAGATCTTGCAGATGTAGCCTGTTTCTCTCTGTAGAGGCTGACGGGCCTTTCCACTGTTAACAGCTGGCCCTGAGCAGGACACCCTGAGCAGCAGCAGCAAGCAATGTCAGGGTCTGACCAGCTGAGTCTCTCTTTCTTCAAAAGTCACAGCAATTTTGCACTGACTAACAGCTCTGGATTGTGAATGAAGGCACACCTGAGAACCTGGTGGGGAGATCGCCACAGGAATTCACTTTGTTATAAGGTGTAGTAGAGAAATGTGCATTTCCCCAGCTCAGGAAAGGGAAAACGAGAGGGGACGAATCTTCCATATTCTGTCATTGCCCAAGTCTAGAAAACAGCAAGTTAGCAGCAGCACAGTGGAGCTCACAGTGTAATTTCCCTCCAGACTACTCTAAACTTGGAAAGGGGGTTTTTCCAAATTTATTGCTTCTCTGATTTCATAACAAATTAGCTCCATGTACCATTACAAAAATTGCTTTGCTGTCAGCCCTGCGGGCTTAATTTGGGGTCTGGGAAGCAGAGGGCTCTTCCCTTCTCACACATTGTCAACAGCCACATAAGGTTTTGAACACTGAGTTCCACCCACGCCTGTCCTTGTACAACCCCAGTGAGGCCTTTCACAAGGTTGGACAGGTGTAAAATGACAAAACTTGACCTAAAACAGTACTAAAAAGACAAAGCTGGGGAAAAAAAAAAGCTGTTAATCTGGCATTACTTAATAGACCTGAATTGACTACGTTTTCTGTTTTTTTTTTTTTTTTTATTTTTATTTTTAAAAAGAACATCAATGTATCAAATCAGAATGAAGATAACTGAAGGAAAGGGGTAGGAGGAAAGAGAACTGCTGCCAATAGTCAAGGCAATACCACTGTTTTTATAGAGCATGTGTTCCCTTTAAAAGTGGTCTGATAAGCCAGAGCGACAACCTGCTATTCCAGCACTGTGAGAATGTAAAAGAGATGGTTAGAACCTGGGCCCGGTGTCACAGGCAATCTCCTACAGATTCACGTGGGGGACTCTTGAATCTAATTAACTTTTGCCATCTCTACTACGTGGATCTCTCACTGATCATAAATACTATGCATCCAACTAGCAAAGAAAGAACTCTTGTTGGGTGCCTGTTCTATCTGGTGCAATGCTGCTATCAGCAGGTAAACAAGAGCAAAGGCTCTAGATTAAAATATTCCAAGTTAGATTTGGATACAGCTGCATGCACTAATTGAAGAGATTGCCCCAAAGCTGCAGTAGTCCTAAACACACTGAGTATGTGTGCAAGCAAGCATGTTGTCATGATGCTGACAGATGATGAATTTGTTTGTGTGGTGAGTACATACAAGGAAGAAGCAGCTGGAAATGCACTGTAATGTGTGCTCTATACAAATCTAATCTCCACTGATATTCTTTGTATTCTAGCTTCTGGCCAGCCGGGTGCCACTGTGACAATTTTGGTATAAATTTCTGTTTGTGACTAAAGGACCAAAGAACTTTTGCTGAAGGCCAGATATTAGAGGAAGGGCCAGCATAAGCTGTTCTAAAATAATGTCGTTTGAAGGCATAGAAACAACAATCTTCAGCTCGAATTAACTCACAGCTACACATTTTTGGTTTGAACACTGCCCTCTGGTTTAACTCAGTCTTCTCCTGCTTTCATTTGTTTCATTTATACATGAAGCAGGGTAAACACTGTATTTTAAAATATTCAGTGTTAGTTTTTTGTAATTAAGGAGAAGCTACTTCCTTTTAATTTCTCTGTGTGAGAGACTCTCCATTTCTTTACTAACCCCTTCTTCTTCCATACATGTAATTTCAGGAAATTAATTCCCAAGGCTGTCTAACCAAACCTGTATGCAGTATTCCCAACTCCACAGGGTCTCATTCAGTGTACAACAGAACTACTAATCCTCCCTTGCATAGGGAGCACTTCACTGAATGCATCCCAGGGTTGTACTTGTCTTTCACGCCTGCACTGCTCCAGTAGCTTAGTCATTCTCAGACTGACTCATGCACTCTGGTCTTTCTTCTTTTCTGGCATTTCCAGCTGATGAAGGCTAAGTGCAGAGCTGAAATTAAACCTATGTGATGATTTATCACCTATCAACTCATAAGACCTTACCTCTAAGAAGAAGTGCACATCTGTAAAACAGGGTTTAAGGCCAAGGTTTCTCTTTGTCAATTGACATCACAGCTGAGATCACTCAGGAGAGTATCCTGAGAGTTCACTCAGATGAATTTTTTTTTTTTCTCAGATATCCATCTGTATTTGCCATCCTTCAGACCTTCAGGCATCCTCTCCAAAATAAAGCATTCCTTAAAACTCCTTGTAATTCAGTGTACCACCATTTGCCTGTTATGATTTCTTTAATCATTTTCATCGCTATCTCCACTTCAGCATGCTTAAAACTTGCTTGCATTTAAACATGTCAATTACACCAGCGCTCTTCCATATCTCTTCCTTAGCAATGCTCCTTTCACCTCTTTTCCCCCTCTCCCTCTCCCCTGCCATTCAGCAGTATTGTCCTGAGGCAAAACAGTTATTCACCTTTAATCCATTCCTAGGTGGTCTCTAACTTAAACCCAGACTTGGCAGCTGCTATTCTTCCCTTGCTCTATTTTTATCTTTGTAAATATGTTCAGGCAGGCAAAATAAGAACAGGATTGCTGCAATTAGGTGGGTAGTTAAATGACACAGTGTGATGAAGAAAGACAGTTTGTAACTCCTCAGAACCTCGTTCGCTGTGACCCAATACAGAGCTGAACCAAGAGGCAGAAACGCTGAGCCAGAGACAGGTGAGATATTGCTCACAGCTCTGCCACAAGCATCGGCTCATTCCTAGGAAATAGCAGGGAACAAGTGGTATCCATGTATTGTTAGGCAGTTACAACTTCACTGGCTGGCAGTTCACCTCGTGTTTTTGATTATTGCTTAGATCAATTTTTTTCTGCTTCTGCAAGGTCAGCTCTAAGAAATAATAAAAACTGATTCACACTAACAAACCTCGAAGCAGTCAGAGAGCATGGAATCTTTTGGCAGCGTATCTGGAACTAAATATTTACTGGACACATTTCTAATCAAGGGACTTGGCCACAATAATACAGAAGGCATGTGAAGCCAGCATTTTCCAAAGTAAGCATAAAATCTCACACACATAATGCCACACATCCCCTGCTGAGAGATCACAGAAACCTGGCCGCCCCGGAGATCATTCATCTGAAAGGAAAAACAAGAGTGGACTGGTAGGCTGGGAGGCACATCAGACAGCCAGCTCAGCTGTGGTGTGCCAAGGAATAGCTGCTTTGACCCTGCCCCTTGCTCCTTTTTTTTCCAGCAAATATTGCTTCTTGCTCCACTGAGGCAGAACTCTAGCAAATGTTTACACTATTGCAGCACTAAGGTAAGGTTTAAAAATACCCTACTGAACAAGTTACTGAACGTGTGATGGGAACGTGTGATTGCCATCACGGGCTGAAATGAGCTGCTTACTTTTGTTATCGCCTTCCTTTTCCCATTGCAACCCTTTCCAATCAAGTAATCCTAACTGATCTTGGAAATCAATCAAACCTCGATTATGTTTACATACAGTAGACCACCATGACTCACTTTCATCTACAATCCTTGAGCTTCAAACACTGGTTTAAAACAGGCCACAGATTATTATAATCATGTTTACACAAGAAATGTAATATGCCAACCTGTCAAAATATTGTCAATATTTACTCCACATAAATCCATCCCCCAAAAATGAAGCTAAAACTTAATGGAAGATTAGAGCTGACGCAGGCTGGAAAAAAGGTAGAAGCAAATATTTGAATCGAACACTAATCATATATGAATAAAGCTTAAAAGAAAGCTGAGTATCAAAAAGAGAGAGACTTGTCCCAAATAAATTTGGTAACTTCACAACAAGCATAAAGCACATTACATTAAAATTTTCATGACCTATGGAAGTCATCAATAACAAAGAGAAAGGATGGGAGACTGCCCTTGAGAGTCAGGAGAGAGAAGTGCAGTGTAAATTTGTGTGAGAAGAGGTAAAAAAGCTACCTACATAAAAATCAGGAAGAACAGCAAGCGAGTAACATGACTTGCTTTCAAAGGATGAAAAAATACAACTAGATGGCCAAACATAATGACAAGATGAATTGTATTTCTATAAAAGTGGAAATTGGATATGACTTTTTCACCGCCACTCCTCGAGGGAAAATGCATGTGGGAAAGAGTTATGTTATGCTGAAAAGCAGCAAGGAATCTTTAAAAACAGACTAAGCTCATTAAGCTACTCCATGTTTCACATCTCCTCAAGGAACCATTTTTTCCTATTACATCTGGGGAAAAAGCAGAGCTGATTTCCACATCATTTAGCTCTTTTTCTGAGAGATTTTGCTCTGTCCTAAGCAGTGCACAGATGGATTTGAGTGGGAGTTAGCAAGTGAACTTTGCATACAAATATCAGGAAGGAATTCCATGTTATTTGTACCTAATCTTATTTTTTCATGTGAAGTCATCTGGGGAAGTTTCATTCCTGCTGGAACCCCACAGTTCAAGGGAGTTTCAGGTAATCCATATCTTGAATTAAACACTGCACAAACAAAAGGGCTGACACATTAAAAAGTTAAAGTTCTGTGTTGCCCAAGTTCAAATCTGTATAATATGGGGTTATACAAAATGAACTTGAAGGGCTCATGAACTAGTTCTCACTTCTAGAGATTTTAATGGAAATAATCCATACTCTCAGTTTTGCCACACAGCTCTCAGCTCTATGAGTTTACATGAAAATCCTTAAATCAGAAAAATGTGACACTAAGATGAATTCAGTGGTTCAGAACATGAAAACAAATGGAGTATTAACTATTTACTAGTCATCCCTTATGTTCCTGTGGCCTAGAAAACACTTCTGACAGAAGTTACAGAATATTCTGAGTTAGGGCACACAAAGTTCATCAAATCCAGCTCTTAAATGAATGGCCTGCATGGGAATCCCTTGTTAGGAGTTTGCACAGTGCTCACTACAGCAAGGTCATGATCCTCCACTGCACACTTACAGTGTAATAGAAATTAAGGTCTGTAAGGAACTAGTTAGGGGTTATCTCAGTCCCCCCAACACAAACAAACATTTTGTGGAGATAAAATTGTTTCACAATTATCAGTTATTTTTATGGCCATTCTCTGCTGTTACCTTTTCAATTTATCTACAAACTCCTATAAATCATTGTCTTTCCTTTACCAAGTTATTTAAATTGAATTCTGTTATTAAAAGTTATTTTAATTTTCTTCTGATCTCATTTCCAGTCTCTCTCTCTAAAATTCTTAGGATCTTCAATATCTATAATAACATACACATACCTTTATTACCAAAAGAGTTTGCAGCATTGAATGCAAAGTCTGTGGGTCTTTTCCCCCTCTTCTTTCAAGAATACATCACAGAACAGCATCCATTTTTAATTTTTCCCTGTTTAGTTTGCTCCTTAATATTCAAGTTTGTCCCAGTTGGGACTTAAAGCCTGTACAGAACTGATCACCAATAAAGGCAGTTCGATTTTTTTGTTGTATCAGATATAAAACAACCTGTAATGTAAGCGTACATAATCAATACAAAAATCAATGCAAGTCTGACCAGTGTTTGATCATGGATCAGGTAATTATCCAGTAATTGATCACACATGGTAACAGATAAAGTGTAAGTACAGGAAACTCTTTAGAGTAAAATTAGATGATAAACTGCACACAGAAGGAAGCTTCTTCCTAACCTCCATCACTCAGCATAATTCATGGTCTAAAGCAGGGAAGTTTTTTTCTATAACGAAAACAGGAGGAAGTTACTGGTAGACATGTTCCAAACCTTGGGTAGGCATAATTTTGTTCAGCTCTCATCACTTTTCTACCAAGGATGCAGCAGTACTAGAATGGGATTAGTGACAGAAAATGCCTACTATTAATAATGGAAAATATTATTTGCCGTCCTCTTCTGACATATGTTCTGTTAGATCACCACAATACTATGAGCAGATATGCTCATTCAGCTTCCCACAGTGGAAGGTCCAGAAATAAATATTTTTATTCCTAAAAATATTTTTCCACCCACAATCAATGGCTGCTAATTTAAAATTCCACAACATGCACAAATCAATATTTTTACTCTTTGTTCTGTCACAAAAACACATTTCATATATCATCATGTCCATTCATCTCATTTTGCTCCAGTTTTCCTTAATCTTCATTAACCTCTACAGTTCCCTGCCATATTCAACTACTACCTATGCTTCATTATATTTTCACAATCATATTCACAATGTCCATGCATCACAATATGAAATACTGGACTTTGTACAAAAGAAAGTATTCCTGAACCTTTATTTGCTGTTTCTTGGCAAGATGGTCAAAGTAATGCTACCATTAGAAGCTGCAGCAACTCAGCAAAGAGGATAACAATGTTAGCGAGTATTTTACCAGCATATTGTGACCTAGGGTAGTCCCCACATGTAATACAATTATTGGCTTCAGAAAAATAGAGAACAATGATGTTTGCAATCCAATATTTAAGGAAACTTTGTGCCCTTTGGCACCAGGGCCAACTGGGTGATGAAAACTTCACTCAGCTTCCCAGTAGTTAGACTTACTTAAAACATAAAGGAAGCACAGGCCTTTGAATTCCTCTATTCCCTGATAAAGGAATCCTGTGGGTGGAGCTGGTGATAAGTGGTGTGCTAAGACAGATGTGTATTTGGTGAGGAGCTAAAATACAGAGAAGTATTTCTTCACTGAAAAATAAATCATGCTGAACTTTCCACAACAATCCTCTCAGACAGTGACCTCAGGCATTAGGCTGACCTGGGAACAAAAACCTAGGAAAAGTTACAGAGCAGTCTTCCCTTCTCTTCCTTGCCAGGGAACCCACATTTTCCAGCGTGCTATTTCAAGACAATGTGAGAAGCTTAGAAAACTTCTTTAATCCTCTTTATTACCAAGTGTTGGTTTTGGGTGGGCCAGCATTATTAGTGCTCTGACATCTCCTGGTCACAGTGGCTCACACCACTTCACAAGATAGCAGCAGGGATGAAAGCAAACACCTCCTTAAAATTCTCATTGCAATCCAAACAACAGCTGTTATTCCTCTTGAGGATGGTACACGTTTTTTAGCCTGGTTGTTTCTCTCATGTCTTTTAAATTCACCATGTTACTAGATTTATTATTTTTTCTCCAATTAATCTTCAGTTATACCCTGAAGCTCTTAATTTCAGAGCTGGGTACAAAAATAAGGACAGCAGGTCTCTGTCTCTTTTTGCTTTGCTGCTTAAGTGGTAATGCATTTCATATTACCCTGGATTGCTGGTTCTAAAAGCCTTTCTCTTCCAAAATGACAGTATGATACATTGCTTCAGCTTCTGAACCGGGTTCTTAACCACAGTGTGTTCTGCACACATCCCAGAGCTGTACATCTTCTAAGAGAGCATGACAGCCTTCAGTCCTGCAGATCTGTTCCCTGAGAAGTTCAGATCTTGATAAATCTTTTGGTCTTGGATGAAAGACCATCTGAACACCCTTTTCTTTGACTGATTCACCAGTACATAATGCAGATCATAATTTGGCCATAACTCTGAAACTAAGCAATTCTATGAAGCTTGAACACATGCCCAATTCCTTTTAAGTTCTGGTTGTAATACAGAATTAATACTTAACCTATAATGTCTATATAATTTTTCCTATTTCAATCCTCTCCATGTCACCTGTGGTCCAAAATGCACTGAAGGAGAGAAGATAAAACCTTTTACAATTGCTTTCAGTTTAGATCATGTGATCTGAATGATTATCAATCTGAACATCAATTTACAGAATTTCCCACTAGGAAGCAAATATTAAATTAGAGGTGCCAAAGTAGTTTTATTCTGAGGGATTTCTTTGAGAAGAAGGAATAAAAAAAAAATGTAAAGAAATACCCTAATGGGAAATTTGAAGTCTACAATATTTTTTAAAATGATGCATTTATTATAACTATCCATGCTTTCCTTCTCTTGCATTTTTTAGCATGAAGATGAACATTCGCATTATGGTAAATTTTAGTGAGATCTAATACAGAAGCACTGTTTACAAATAATAAGCAAGAACTTTACTAGTCTGAATTTTCTCATTTATTTCTCTATTTGGTTCCTAATCTAATTTTCTATGCAATTTTTCTACCTGACACTGAAGTATTGTGGGTGTGACACCTTTCTGAGTGAAAATGCTCAGGGAGTCACAAAAGAAGATGATTAACTGTGAAAGAACAGAGTGCTACTCATTGAAATTCCCTTTGAAGAGATGGAGTTCTAGCACATGGGCCTAGAATGTTGGTTTACCTGAAGACATCTTGTGTCCCACAGGTTCAAGATTGCATTAGTTCAACAACACTGCCAAACTCTCCCAAGAGCTTCTTTTTCACAGCTTTCAAGCTGTCCTTTATCTCCTATAGATTTGCTATCAAATAAAAATTGATGGAGGTTTTATTCAGCTTATGGCCATACACAGAAACCTTAAGCTGTTCATCTTTTAGGACGTCTGTGAGGCAGTGGACAGGTTTACATGACAACACAACAGGGCAATGAGTTATTGCTGGCTCAAGACAATATGTCTGGCATGGCACAGTTCAACACTATGTAAGTCTTACTAACTCTAGTTTAAGGTGAATTTATTAGGTTGCACTAATGCTAATTTCGGGACATCATTAGCCAGTGACATTCAACCTGACTGCAACCAGCCAGCTCAGGTGTCTTTGCACTGAATTCCTTAGCACTGTAGGCTGCAAGGACAACAGAGACAAAGGTGCAAGTTGTTGGAAAGATGGAAATTATGTTTCCTCAAATCTTCAGCGACACTGATAGAAACTTGAAGAGATTGACTGTAAAACTGCCTATCATTCTCTCCAAGTCAATCAACTCAGGCTTCTGCATTTTTATATTCCTGCTGAACACATCTCAAGAACATGAGGGATACTGAGATGCCATAATACTAAGGATATTGCAAAAATGTTCTGGGGCTCAAGAAAATCAAGATCCAGATTTGTGCTGGAAACAATCCAGAGATCATTGCTGAAGAAATCATTTCACCTCATGTCGGGGTTTGACACAGAAGTGGGTTTTTGCACAAAAGTCTTTCTAGTTCTGATCAGAACCAATCAATTGTCTGGCTTGATTATTGGCAAGTTTTAAGCCACTTAGGAGTTTGACACGCCTCTGCGAATCACATTTTAAGATAGAGCCCGGGAAAGCTCTCTGGACTTCTGGCCATCAAGGAGGCAACTTGGGCCCCCAGGCCCTGCGGCCCTCAGGGCCAGGCCCTGCTTGGCCTGGCCCGACCCAGGAGGCAGCCGCCCCCTCTGACCCTGTCCTATCTCTTTATGTGAACTGAAAAGATTGTAAAGGTGGTAAACTGACTGAAATCTCAAGGGTTGTTTCTACATTATCAGCTGGAAAAAGTGAGGGGAGGAAAAGTGTTCTAAGGGTTTAGTCCGATTCTAACTTTTCTTTCCTTCTTTTAGGTCTGCTAATAAACTTCTTAGAGTCTTTTAAGTTTGTGCCTGCTTTGTTTTCTCCTAATCCTTATGTCACACAGGTAAAATAAGTAAGTAAGAGATGATCTGAACAAAACCACTGCACCTCATTAAGAACAAAGAAAACCACAATACTACAAGACCCTGTGAGACAGTAATTTGTAATTATTAACATGAATCAATTCAAAACTAATAGAACACAACATAAATGGTAAACAACACGGTTGCTGCAATTTCTACTAGCTTTCCTCTATTCCAGCTCTTTGTTGCTCCATTGTTCCCACTCTAATTTCAGCTTCATCTGATTTGCTTTGAACGAGACCTGTTAAGTCTTGTATTTAGCTTAAGGATTTTTTTCCTGAAAACAAGATAAATCAACCGTTTGCAAAGATGTGAGCAGTTTCTTTGATTTATTCTCAGTGGCCACAAGAAACTGTCATTCGGGATCTCCTTCCCTGGAGATACTCTAAAGCCATATGGATACCATGCAGAGTAACATGCTCCAGAGGACCCTGCTTGAGCAGGGAGGTTGGATTAGATGACCTCCAGCTGTCTCCAAACCTTACCCAGTCTGTGATTCTGTGAATCAGAGAAGGTGAATGTTTACCAATGTTCCCTATAAGAACTACAGCAAAAGTGTAATGTTAGAAAACAGCATTTAAATAACAAAAATATTCATTCTCCCTTTATATAGCATAATCCAACACCTCTTCACCGATTTTTTGTAAACAAAACTACATGATGCAGTTGACATATATTTCATCACATGATATGAAATTGAGTCAAGTATTAAAGACAAAACCAACAGAAACTCTAGTACTGGTATATAAACAGGAACCTGGTCTGCATGGCTCAGACAGCAATGCTGCTATTCTGCTCCAATGGGAGAACAAAGATGATTAACATAATACTGTAAGAAGTGGAGCAGTTGCAAGACTGTCTTGATAATATATGAAAGGCTACTGCAAAAACAAGAAAAATCATCTGTTCTGTTCTTCATATTCTTCACTGTTATCCAGGACAAGAACTTAATAGCAAAAGAGGAAAAAAAAGGAAAAAAAAAACAAAAAAGAAAAAAAAAGCGCAGATTATCATCATTAGCTTTCTTCCCTGTTTTTTTAAGGAACAAACACAACTTTCTAAATGTGAGGATAATTAGGCAGTGAAACAGATTGCCTAGGGAAGCTGGGAAATCTCAAACTCCAGAGATGCTACATAATAATTTAGACAGGTCAAAAATGATATTTAAGCCTTCCATCTTGCTCTTCTAAATTATTATCTTATGAGCATGACTTTTTAAATGGCACAGTTTCTTAATAAATACAGTGTGTCAATTAACATGTCTAAGGATTATACATTGCAGTTGGCTTATGCTGGGAGAATGAAACACTGAATAAATACTCAAATTATTTTATTTATTAGAAACACTTATTTTGTAATTAAGAGGAAAATACACTCTTGCTTGTATAACTAAGCAGTGTTCCCAATGAGGCCAAAACTCACCCATTTCAATGAGATAGCAGTAATTATGAGCATCATCATCTATGTAAGACTTTTTAACACAACATTAAAAGAAAAACCAAACAGAACAATCTTCTGCTTAAGAAGAGAAAAAGCACCCTCATGCTTTGCCAAAAGCGGCTGGCATGGACGACGAGTTCCTGCTGGATGAGAGAGAGAGCAACGTACTAGCTTCTTCCTACAATGTGCTTATTTTCTTAATTACATTATATAAAAGGAATTTCATTCCATCTGCTTTATTGGTGACAATTTTCTCGTATTATGGAGTTACTACAAAAGTCAATGACACAAACATAATGAATGTGAAACAATAAAACATGCAAAGTGAGAATTACTCTGTTAGTTTAAATGTTCAGGCTGGTTTTCATGTGCCAGTTTCACATTACAATGAAAAACCTTGCTCATCTTCCTAATCACATAATTTTTAATACTGGTTTTATTCACTGCTACAATTTAATCTCTTCAGACACTGAAGTCTTTATAGGACAGAAGTCATTTATATGATTAAAACAATCTCAGTATTGCAATTTGCGTTCTGATGGGACTCCGCTTCACTGAGATCTTCATACTTAATCACTAAACATCTGAGAATTTTATATCAGCAGGGCTTAAGGACAGAGCTGGGGAAAAGGAAACCCATCCATCCTCCAAATGGTAGGTGTTCCCTTTCCATAAAATTGTAGGGAAGACTTGTATAAACCAATGGTTCACTCTCATCTAGAAGACTTTGTGCCAAAATATTCCCTCCATTAAAAAAAGAAAAGAGAACTTTTCAGGATTTATACACAAATGACAGTGGTCAAGGGCATGGGAGGAGAAGGTGTTCTCACAAAATGAAATTTGAGACTGTGACTGAAGTAAGGAAGTGACTGACAGAAATATGTGCCGTCACAAAATACCAGCAGAATGGATATCAGAATCCTTTACTGTCTTTCAGAACTGAAGTCCAATGGGTTATTCAAAAGTTTATTGGGCCCTAAGAAAAGCTTGAAAAATATTAATGATTCTAATGAAGCCAAAGTCTGATCAAGGTTCAAGGAAAATTTGGACCCATCTCTGGACTGTTGCTCATAGAGGTGTCCAGAAATGAAGTTCAGAAATGGCAAGTGGTGAAGGAGTTATGTGTCTAACACTTTAGAGTTTATGTTAACCTCAAAGCTATTGGCTTTCAGAGGAGCAGCTTCCTTGGGCAGAATAACTGCTTTCTTCTGAGTTCTGTAAATTGACCCCTGAAACACCCGCGGCTGGTTACTGTCAAACACTCCGCAGATGTAATACCATATGCTCCTTCCTACGCTTTGTTTTCAGAAACAGTGCCATGGAGATGCCCTGAAAATGCCCACTAACTGGTATTTTTCCTCAAAGAAGAAAGTTTTTCTGCTAAGTTTCCTAAAAAGAAAATGGAATCATTACCATCTGAGTAAACCTGTGGTTTAAAATCAATGCAACATTACAATAATCAAATGTTGCTCATATTATTTAACCATTAAACAGAAACTTAAGAAGCTGAAGTTGTAATAACATTTCTATTATAAGCACAGTTCACATGTCAAATGACTTAGTCAATTCTACTTTGTGACTGCATACCTTATAAGTGGTGTTATAACATGTCTGGCCACCAACCTCAAAATTATTAAATCCTCACCACTTATTTCAATGTGGGATAGTCAGCTGCATTCAAAATACACTCTTCCATGAATTTGCAATTGACTTGTGCTGTGCAATGTAAGTGAACTGCAGAAAGATTCTATGTAAGGAGAAAAAGCCTTTTCCCCTCCATTTCTACCACCCAGCAGATTCCCACACTTTGAGATGAGGACGGTCTTTGAAAGCTAAGCCTCCATATAGTAAGCAAATGTTACCTTGCCAGAATTAGCTGCGAGCCCTTGATACCTAAGGCTGTGTATGGGTGAATATTATTTTAAATAGCCTCATTAATTTAAAAAGAGAGTTTCCATCCTGTGGAATGCACAATAACAAGCTGCATTCTGGGTTGAGCTCTTAAAACCTTACTGCAATAGCTTTTCTGACTGCCGTTCAAAAGGAATTTTAATTCTGCCTCAAATTCATCTGTTTATTAAAAAGGGATGCTACTTCCTTACTTTAAAGAGAAAGGGAAAAGTAGTGTTAATTTGTAGTAGTCCTAATGCATGAACCGCTGCCCTCTTGGGTGCAATATTGCCACTGAAAAAGCAATGTGAGATGTTATCGCTGCAGTAATAAAACCAAGAAAACATTTCACAATAGCACAGTGACTTAATCCCACAGGCTTTGCAGAGATAGCAGTGCAGGAATTGTGGCTCTCTGAAATGCAGTCACACACACTCAACTTGGTGCCATTGGATGAACCTGTTGGAAAAGGCTGAGGCAGCTCCACCACACACAGGACAGCAGAGAAGACAAATTGAAGAGCACCCTCTCTGAGGGAAACCCCAGTAGAATTTAAGTAGGTTGAATGCAACCTGGTACTTAAACAGGTCTAAGATTTCCAATGATACAAGTTTAAGAATAAATATTCCACGTGTGCCAGAACTCTCATTTTTCAATCTGCTGTTGGATAATTTGCCCCATATTTAAAAGATCTCAAAGAGAAAGAAACCCCATCCACTGTCAAGGTTGGAAGAAAGCTACTTGGGACAAAAGAATCACCCCACAAAACCCTGTAGATGGTAACTGGCCTTTGAGAAGTCATTAAATATTAGTATGACTGACAAGCTTTAAAACAGAAAAAGGCCATTCAGAAAACTATCTAAGCATCAGTGTCTCAAAAGACACAAAATACTGTCTTCAGCTGTAAAATACATTGTTCTAAAGCTTTTGTGTATGAATCGTGGCTTTTTTGCTTGGTTTACTTGTATTGCAATGATGAGCAGGAAGACAGAGGAAGGAGACAGAAAAGCACAAGGCACTCCTGTCTTACCAGCAGGCCCCTAAAAGAGCTCTCAGTTCATTAGAAAAGCCCTAGAGTCCCCTTCTCTCAAGCTAATCATCCTAGAGAGCTCATTTCTCTGCAGTCTGTCTGTCCAACACCAACAGAATGACCCCTTAATCTGTGCAGGCTAAATTGAACCAATGGGGGCTGGCTGAATCATTAAATTAATGAATCATTAAAGTTTGTTTTTTTGTGAGAAGCAAGTGTCTGGGTAGAAAAATAACAATAAGAAAGGCTAGAGCTCTGAAGTGCAGTGGTTTCCTGCTGGCTGCACAATATCCATCATTGCAGGACTTAGAAATCCATCTTCACATAATGTTTCATCCCACTCTCAGTAAGGCCCTGGAAAAGCCTCATCTCTCAAAGTCATATAAGTCAAACTGTACTTATTACTAATTCAGGCTGAGCTATGCAACAGCATTAACTCTAGCATGAAATACCACAAGCAGCAGATGTCCAGCAACAACTGTTTTCCTACAAATAAACAGAACAGAATGTTGAATTCTTGAGCAGCATCTAAAGAACACCAAACTTCACTCAGAGACCCAGCAGAGAACTAAAACAAAGCAAAGCATACTGCTGTGAGATGCTGAACTTCCTTATAGGGGCAAAAAATGTCTAAGAAAGTCAAATGAAATCAAATTTATATCCTAGAAAGGCGGAGTAGGAAGAAAATATCCATAGATTGAAACAGCTTATTTTATTGAACTTTATGTAAATAAAGATGAGCTTATGTAAGTCCATCATTGTTCACAAAGAAGTTCTCAGTGTCAATTCAGTAAAAACACTTTAATTACTGCTTTGAGTAGACACTTTTTACGTGTACTTATTTCAAGTACCATTCTCTAAAAACAAAGCTATCAGCTTCACAAAAGGTGGGGATTAAAAGACTGAAGAATCAAATTATTCCATTTGTTTAGAGCAACTTGATAAACTCCCATTTTCCCCCAGCTGCCATACATAGCTTTCCCATAAAAGGAAACTACTTTGGCTAACTTGGGTTCAGAAGTAAAAAAATCTTTTTGGCCCTGACCAAAGAAGTACCTGCAGCAAAACTCTAAAAGAATGGAAGAAGAAATTTCACTATGAGACCAAATGTTCTCTGCACGATGGGACATGGTGGGCTGAGGCACAAAGAGGAGTTTTCAACTTTTGGGTGAAAGTGCTGCTATTACAAAACCATTTTGGGATTAACACCACCCACACAGAGACTTAGTGGATCCAAGAGACTTTGAGGCATGGAGTCACTGCTACAGCTTCAGCATCCTTAACAACGTCAGGACCAATTAACCCTACTGATGTTCTGCACCATGTGCTAGAGATTTCTATGCTGCAACCAGCTTAAACCAGTTTGAAACAAGGCAATCAAGAAACCCTATTAATGCTGAGCTATCAAACAAGACCACAAAGCGCTCCTTTACATCTGGAGGTTCGGGGGATGAAGGGCAAAGTTTCTCTTGTAGCCTTCCCAGTTTTGCTATACAACACATTGCTTGGACACTTCACTGTGCCCAAATTTATTGTACTGTGCAATGGAATAGCCCTCACTCCTGAGGAGGATGACATGTGCTTTGGGATGGTGAGAAATGCAGCACACACTGAGCACTACAATTGCTCCCTGCTGATAGAGTTTGGTTCATTGCTCGATACTGAGCCATACTACTGTGATGAGTTACCATGAGCTATCTAATGCCACTGCTTAACTATTTTTATGCTACTGCCCTCACAAAAGCAAATATTTTCTTAAATATAATTCCTATGTGCATTTTCCACAGCTGTCTTGTGAGCAGAGAAAACATTCCTCCACTCAGGAGCACTTTGCTTTGGCAGGGAAATGATGCAGAACACTGTTCCTGCTACAAAGCCATCACACTACCATCCCTCCGCTCTTTCCTGCAAAAAACTGCTCACAGTGTTGGCTGAACAAGCCAGCTTCACACAACACTGCCAGATACCAGCCACAAACACTTCACAGATTTGACTGCAAGCGCTTTCTAGAATCACATCCAGAACCAGCTCTCTCAGAAACCACATCTCAGTATTTTAAGTGACATTTAGCCCTCAGACATGAAAGGAGCATGTTCTACATCAATGGCACCAGTGTCTCATTTAATCTATAGGGCAGCTGTTGAGTTAAACTTCCCTCCATGACACTGACAATACCGGTTAGAGGAGCCTGGAGCTCCTCTCTTGGAGGACTGTGCTAGAGGCACACTAACTAGCTTGCAAACAGCATGTATTGTATATGAAATATGGCCGAGAAGGGAAGAATCTAAGGGAGAATATGCTCAAAGATAAATGCTAAAGAAAAAATAGCCCTATGATTTTTATTTATTTACAATGAAGCAGCTCGATTTGGAAAAGACAGATGTCACCCACATTCACAATCTTAAAAAATAGATATAAATAAGGAGCACACCTGGCCGCTAAAGTTATTGATTTTCAAATTCCTGTGGGACAATAAATCTATATAAATTGAATTGGGCACTCTAAAAATACAAACTACTTTGTTCCTTTAAAATCAGTACAGGGGATAGAAATGCAGGCTTTTGATTTCCATTTCATCTTGATACAAATAGAAGAGATACTTTCTATCAAAAAGTACAACATGAGATGTGAAAGCTTCCTGCTGGAAAGCACTGTTAAAGAAAGAGAGAGATCCTCTTAATTAAGGTTGTCTTGTATTTGTCTCCCTAAAACAGACATGATCAATAGGTGCAGAATAGAATTGATTGCTGCAGCTCATTTCCTTAGGTGAAGCAAATGTCTCCATAGAGATTAAGCATGTCTTTAATATCTGAAGGTGGTAACACCTGTCTGCTTGGAATTGTTAAAAAACAACCAGAACAGCCCAGATTACTAGGAGCTGCATAATTCTTACTGCTATCTCCCCTACTCCAAACCACCAAGCCCCATATTACAGAAATTATCTTTAGGGCCCTTATCTAATTGACCCTTTGTACTAGCACTAAATGTCACATCCGTCCCTAGCAACAGCTGCTTGACTGAGCAAGGTCCTGTCTGTCACGAATGTTTCTGCATCGGAGGGAGCTCTGGCAAAGAGCAGCTGGGGGACAGGGAAATGGTGCTCCTGCATGGCCAAGGACAGGAAGGTGAGGAGGGAATCTGCATGCCTGAGGAGTCTGGGGGG